>JAKEPQ010000125.1:0-15476 GCA_024500445.1 Entomyzon cyanotis | reverse complement strand
TTTCCCCCCAAAATCCCCATTATTTTTCCCCAAAATCCCATTTTTCCAAAAATCCCATTATTTCCCCCCCAAATCCCATTATTTCCCCCCAAATCCCATGATTTCCCCAAAACCCCATTAATTTTCCCAAAATTCCATTATTTCCACCCAAATCCCATTAATTGCCCCCAAATCCCATTAATTTCCCCCAAATCCCATTATTTCCCACCAAACCCCATTAATTTCCCCCAAATCCCATTATTTCCCCCCCAAAATCCCATTAATTTCCCCCAAATCCCATTAATTTCCCCCAAACCCCATTAATTTCCCCCAAATCCCATTATTTCCCCAAAATCCCATTAATTTCCCCGAAATCCCATTAATTTCCCCAAACCCCATTAATTCCCCCCCAAATCCCATTACTTTCACAAAATCCCATTAATTTCCCCCAAATCCCATTATTTCCCCCCCAAATCCCATTAATTTCCCCAAATCCCATTAATTCCCCCAAAATCCCATTAATTTTCCCCAAATCCCATTAATTTTCCCCAAATCCCATTATTTCCCCCCAAATCCCATGATTTCCCCAAAACCCCATTAATTTTCCCAAAATTCCATTATTTCCACCCAAATCCCATTAATTTCCCCAAAATCCCATTATTTCCCTGCAAAATCCCATTAATTTCCCCCAAATCCCATTAATTTCCCCCAAACCCCATTAATTTCCCCCAAATCCCATTATTTCCCCAAAATCCCATTAATTTCCCCCAAATCCCACTAATTTCCCCCAAATCCCATTAATTCCCCCCAAACCCCATTAATTCCCCCAAACCCCATTATTTCCCCCCCAAACCCCATTAATTCCCCCAAACCCTGTTATTCCCCCAAACCCCATTAATTCCCCCAAACCCCATTAATTCCCCCAAACCCTGTTATTCCCCCAAACCCCATTAATTCCCCCAAACCCCATTAATTTCCCCAAACCCCATTAATTCCCCCCAACCCCATTAATTTCCCCAAATCCCATTAATTCCCCCAAACCCCATTAATTTCCCCAAATCCCATTAATTCCCCCAAACCCCATTAATTCCCCCAAACCCTGTTATTCCCCCAAACCCTGTTATTCCCCCAAACCCCATTAATTCCCCCAAACCCCATTAATTTCCCCAAACCCCGTTATTCCCCCCAACCCCATTAATTTCCCCCAAACCCCATTAATTCCCCCAAACCCCATTAATTCCCCCAAACCCTGTTATTCCCCCAAACCCCATTAATTCCCCCAAACCCCATTAATTCCCCCAAACCCCATTATTTCCCCAAACCCCATTAATCCCCCCCAACCCCATTAATTCCCCCCAACCCCATTAATTCCCCCAAACCCCATTAATTCCCCCAAACCCCATTAATCCCCCCAAACCCCATTAATTCCCCCAAACCCCATTAATTTCCCCAAATCCCATTATTTCCCCAAAATCCCATTAATTCCCCCAAACCCCATTAATTTCCCCAAACCCCATTAATTCCCCCAAACCCCATTAATCCCCCCAAACCCCATTAATTTCCCCAAAATCCCATTAATTCCCCCAAACCCCATTATTCCCCCCAAACCCCATTAATTCCCCCAAACCCCATTAATTCCCCCAAACCCCATTAATTCCCCCAAACCCCGTTATTCCCCCAAACCCCATTAATTCCCCCAAACCCCATTAATTCCCCCAAACCCCATTAATTTCCCCAAACCCCATTAATTCCCCCACACCCCATTAATTCCCCCCAAACCCCATTAATTTCCCCAAATCCCATTATTTCCCCAAAATCCCATTAATTCCCCCAAACCCCGTTAATTCCCCCAAACCCCATTAATTCCCCCAAACCCCGTTATTCCCCCAAACCCCATTAATTCCCCCAAACCCCGTTATTTCCCCCCAAATCCCATTAATTTCCCCAAACCCCATTAATTCCCCCAAACCCCGTTATTCCCCCAAACCCCATTAATTCCCCCAAACCCCATTATTCCCCCCCAAACCCCATTAATTCCCCCAAACCCCATTAATTCCCCCAAACCCCATTATTTCCCCCAAACCCCATTATTTCCCCAAACCCCATTAATTCCCCCAAACCCCATTAATTTCCCCAAATCCCATTAATTTCCCCAAACCCCATTAATTTCCCCCAAACCCCATTAATTCCCCCAAACCCCATTAATTTCCCCAAACCCCATTAATTTCCCCCAACCCCATTAATTTCCCCAAACCCCATTATTTCCCCAAACCCCATTAATTCCCCCCAAACCCCATTAATTTCCCCAAACCCCATTAATTCCCCCAAACCCCATTAATTCCCCCAAACCCCGTTATTCCCCCCAAACCCCATTATTTCCCCAAACCCCATTAATTCCCCCAAACCCCATTAATTCCCCCAAACCCCATTAATCCCCCCAAACCCCATTAATTCCCCCAAACCCCATTAATCCCCCCAAACCCCATTATTTCCCCCCCCAACCCCATTAATTCCCCCAAACCCCATTAATCCCCCCAAACCCCATTATTTCCCCAAACCCCATTAATCCCCCCAAACCCCATTAATTCCCCCAAACCCCATTAATTCCCCCAAACCCCATTATTTCCCCCCCAACCCCATTAATTCCCCCAAACCCCATTAATCCCCCCAAACCCCATTATTTCCCCAAACCCCATTAATCCCCCCAAACCCCATTAATTCCCCCAAACCCCATTAATTCCCCCAAACCCCATTATTCCCCCAAACCCCATTAATTCCCCCAAACCCCATTATTCCCCCAAACCCCATTATTTCCCCAAACCCCATTAATCCCCCCAACCCCATTAATTTCCCCAAACCCCATTAATCCCCCCAAACCCCATTAATTCCCCCGAACCCAGGAAGCGCTACGAGCAGCAGATGCAGGACCTGGAGCGACGCTCCGAGCAGCAGCGAGACGTGCTGGCCAGGCTGCAGCAGGAGCTGCAGGGGAAATCCTGAAAACCCCAAATTCCCAACATTTTGGGACCCAAAATCCCAAATCCCTGAGATCCCAAACCCCCAAAATTCCCCATTAAAATCCATTGAAATACCCCAAAATTGTGATTTTTGTCTCATTTTAGCTTGAAATTCCTATTTTAAATGAAATTTTTGGGGATCCTGAGAATCCCAAAATTTTGGGATCCCAAAAATCCCAAATTCTCAAATTTTGGGGATCCCAAAATCCCAAATCCCTGAAACCCCAAACCCCAAAAATCCCCATGAAAATCTATTAAAATGCCCCGAAATTGTGATTTTTGTCTCATTTTAGCTTTGAGTTTCAATGCCTAAATGGGATTTTTGGGATCCTGAGAATCCCAAAATTTTGGGATCCCAAAAATCCCAAATTCCCAAATTTTGGGACCCAAAATCCCAAATCCCTGAGATCCCAAACCCCAAAATTCCCCATTAAAATCCATTGAAATACCACAAAATTGTGATTTTTCTCTCATTTTTGCTATAAATTCCTATTTTAAATGAAATTTTTGGGGATCCTGAAAATCCCAAAATTTTGGGGATCCCAAAATTCCCAAATTCCCATATTTTGGGACCCAAAATCCCAAATCCCTGAGATCCCAAAACCCCAAAAATCCCCATTAAAATCCACTAAAATACCCCAAAATGGTGATTTTTGTCTCATTTTTGCTATAAATTTCAATCTGTAAATGGGATTTTGGGGATCCTGAGAATCCCAAATTTTTGTGGATCCAAAATTCCCAAATTCCCAAATTTTTGGGACCCAAAATCCCAAATCCCTGAGATACCAAAACTCCCCTTTAAAATTCATTAAAATTCCCCAAAATTATAAATTTTGTCTCATTTTTGCTATAAATTTCAATCCATAAATGGGATTTTTGGAGTTCTGAGAATCCTAAAATTTTGGGATCCCAAAATTCCCAAATTCCTGTCATCCCAAACCCCAAAAATCCCCATGAAAATCCATTAAAACACCCCAAAATGGTGATTTTTGCCTCATTGTGGCTTAAAAATTTTGATTTAAAATGATATTTTGGGAGTCCTGAGAATCCCAAAATTTTGGGGATCCAAAATTCCCACATTCCCAAATTTTGGGACCCAAATTCCCGAATTCCTGAGATCCCCAAACCCGAAAAATCCCCATGAAAATCCATTGAAATACCACAAAATTGTGATTTTTGTCTCATTGTGGCTTAAAATCCTCATTTAAAATGATATTTTGGGATCCTGAGAATCCCAAAATTTGGGATCCCAAAAATCCCAAATTCCCAAATTTTGGGATCTAAAATCCCAAATTCCTGTCATCCCAAACCCCAAAAATCCCCATGAAAATCCATTAAAAAACCCCAAAATTGGGCAATTTTGAGTTGTGATGGTTTGAGCAGGAAAATCCTGGAAAAAAAAAAAATACAAATTTGGAAGAATTCCCTGATATTTCTGGTTTCATTTTTCCCACTTTCCCCTGGTTTTTCCTGCATTTTAACTCATTCTTAATTTTTTTTTCCCTTTCTTTTTCCCCGGAAAAAGAAGGAAAATGGGAGGAAAGCGTGGGGAAAAAGGAGAAAAAATGGGGAAAAAGGAGAAAAAATGGGGGAAAAGGAGAAAAAATGGGGAAAAAGGAGAAAAAATGGGGAAAAGAGTGGGAAAAAGTGGGAAAAAGTGGGAAAAAACCAGAAAAAATGGAGGGGAAAGAGTGGGGAAAGTGGGGGGGGAAGGAGAAAAAAGGGAAAAAAATGGAAAAAAGAGAAAAATTGAAGGAAAAGCATGAGAAAAAAAGTGGAAAAATGGTGGAAAGAGTGGGGAAAAGAAGGAAAAATTGGGGAAAAGAAGGAAAAATTGGGGAAAAGAAGGAAAAATTGGGGAAAAGAAGGAAAATTTAGGAAAACGGGAAAGAGTGGGGAAAAGTGGAAAAAAGAAAAATGGAGGGGAAAGGAGAAAAAATGAGAAAAAAGGGGGAAAGAGTGGGAAAAAGGAAAAAAGAGAAATCACAGGAAAAGCATGGGAAAAAGTAGAAAAATTGAGGGAAATTGGGGGAAAAAAGAGAAAAATGGGGAAAAGAGTTGGAAAAAAGAAGAAAAAATGGGGAAAAGTGGGGAAAAAGAAAAACTGGGAAAAGCATGGGAAAAAAGGGGAAAAATGGAGAGAAAAGAGAGGAAAAAGGAGAAAAAAGAGGAAAATTGAGGGAAAAGCGTGGGGGAAAGGAGGAAAATGGGGAAAAGAGTGGGAAAAAGGGGAGAAAAAAGAAAAATTGAGGGAAAAACGTGAGAAAAAAGTGGAAAAACGGATGAAAATTGTGGGGAAAAGGCGGAAAAAAGAAAAAATTGAAGGAAAAGTGTGGAAAAAGGGGAAAAAATGGTGGAAAAAGGGGAAAAATGGTGGAAAATCGTGGGAAAATGAGAAAAAATGGTGGGAAAGAGTGGGAAAAAGGAGAAAAATGGGGAAAAATTGAGGGAAAAGCGTGGGGAAAAGCGGAAAAAGGAGAAAAATTAAGGGAAATGGAAAAAAAATGAGAAAAAAATGAGAAAAAAATGAGAAAACGGGGGAAAATTGTGGGAAAAATGAGAAAAATTGAGGGGAAAGTGTGAGAAAAAGGTGAAAAAATTGAGGGAAATCGTGGGGAAAAATGAGAAAAAGTGGGAAAAAGGAGGAAAAAAAGAGGAAAATGGAGGGAAAAGGAAAAAAATGAGAAAACGGGGGAATGGTGGAAAAAGGAGAAAAAATGGGGGAAAAGGTGGAAAAAGTGGAAAAATTGAGGGAAAAAGGTGAGAAAAAAGTGGGAAAATGGCTGAAAATCGTGGGGAAAAGGAGAAAAAAGAAAAAATTATAGGAAAAGAGTGAGAAAAAGGCGAAAAAATGGTGGAAAATCGTGGGGAAAATGAGAAAAAAAGAAAATTTGAGGAAAAAGCGTGGGGAAAAGTGGAAAACAGAGAAAAAATGAAGGGAAAAGGAGAAAAAATGAGAAAAAAAAAGAGAAAACGGGGGAAATCGTGGAAAAAGGAGAAAAAATGGGGGAAAGAGTGGGAAAAAGTGGGAAAAAATGAGGGGAAAAGGTGAGAAAAAAGCGGAGAAATGGCTGGAAATCGCGGGGAAAAGGAGAAAAAAGGAGAAAAATCGAGGGAAAAGTGGAAAAAGGTGAAAAATTGTGGAAAATCGTGAGGAAAAATGAGAAAAAATGGTGGGAAAGAGTGGGGAAAAGGAGAAAAAAAGAGCAAAATTGAGGAAAAAGCGTGGGGAAAAGCGGAAAAAAGAGAAAAATGAGGGAAAAGGAGAAAAAATGAGAAAAAAAAGAGAAAAAAAAGAGAAAAAAAGAGAAAACGGGGGAAATCGTGAGAAAAACGAGAAAAAATGGGGGAAAGTGTGGGGAAAAGGTGAAAAAAGGAGAAAAATCGAGGGAAAAGTGTGGAAAAAGGGGAAAAATGGTGGAAAATCGTGGGGAAAATGGGAAAAAATGGGGGAAAGAGTGGGAAAAAGGAGGAAAAAATGAGGAAAAGGCAAAAAAATTGGGGGAGATTGTGGGGAAAAAGGAGAAGAAATGGGGAAAGAGTGGGAAAAAGGGAAAAAAGAGAAATTGAGGGAAAAGAGTGGGGAAAGAGGAGAAAAAATGAGAAAAATGGCAGAAAAGAGTGGGGAAAAGGGGAAAAATGGGAAAAATTGAGGGAAAAAGGTGAGAAAAAAGCAGAGAAATGGCTGAAAATCGCAGGGAAAAGGAGAAAAAAGGAGAAAAATCGAGGGAAAAGTGGAAAAAGGTGAAAAATTGTGGAAAATCGTGAGAAAAATGAGAAAAAATGGTGGGAAGGAGTGGGAAAAAGAAGAATAAAAGAGCAAAATTGAGGAAAAAGCGTGGGGAAAAGCGGAAAAAAGAGAAAAATGAAGGGGAAAGGAGAAAAAATGAGAAAAAATGAGAAAAAAATGAGAAAAAAAAAGAGAAAAAATGAGAAAAAAAAGAGAAAAAAATGAGAAAAAAATGAGAAAAAAATGAGAAAAAAATGAGAAAAAAATGAGAAAACGGGGGAAAATTGTGGGAAAAAGGAGAAAACATGGGGGAAAGTGTGAGAAAAAGGTGAAAAAAGAGAAAAATTGAGGGGAAAATGTGAGAAAAAGGAGAAAAGGTTGAGGGAAATTGTGGGAAAAGGAGAAAATGGGGAAAAGAGTGGGAAAAATGGGAAAAAAAGGAAAATTGAGGGAAAAGAGTGGAGAAAGAGGAGAAAAATGAGAAAAATGGCAGAAAAGAGTGAGAAAAAGGGGAAAAAATGGGAAAAATTGAGGGAAAAAGGTGAGAAAAAAGCGGGAAAATGGCTGAAAATTGCGGGGAAAAGGAGAAAAAAGGAGAAAAATCGAGGGAAAAGTGGAAAAAGGTGAAAAATGGTGGAAAATCGTGAGAAAAATGAGAAAAAATGGTGGGAAAGAGTGGGGGAAAAAAGAAAAAAAAGAGCAAAATTGAGGAAAAAGCGTGGGGAAAAGCGGAAAACAGAGAAAAATGAAGGGAAAAGGAGAAAAAAATGAGAAAAAAATGAGAAAAAAATGAGAAAAAAATGAGAAAACGGGGGAAAATTGTGGGAAAAAGGAGAAAAAATGGGGGAAAGTGTGAGAAAAAGGTGAAAAAAGAGAAAAATTGAGGGGAAAGTGTGAGAAAAAGGAGAAAAAGTTGAGGGAAAAAGGTGAGAAAAAACCGGAAAATGGCTGAAAATCGTGGGGAAAAGGAGAAAAAAGGAGAAAAATCGAGGGAAAAGTGTGGGAAGAGGTGAAAAATGGTGGAAAATTGTGGCGAAAATGAGAGAAAACGGTGGGAAATCGTAGGAAAAAGGAGAAAAAAGAGAAAATTTGAGGAAAAAGCGTGGGGAAGAAGTGGAAAAAAGAGAAAAATGAAGGGAAAATGAGAAAAAATGAGAAAAAATGAGAAAAAAATGAGAAAAAAATGATAAAAAAAAGAGAAAAAAAGAGAAAACGGTGGAAATCGTGAGAAAAACGAGAAAAAATGGGGGGGAAGAGTGGGGAAAAGGTGAAAAAAGGAGAAAAATCGAGGGAAAAGTGTGGAAAAACGGAAAAAATGGTGGAAAATCGTGGGGAAAATGGGAAAAAATGGGGGAAAGAGTGGGAAAAAGGAGGAAAAAATGAGGAAAAGGCAAAAAAATTGGGGGAGATTGTGGGGAAAAAGGAGAAGAAAGGGGGAAAGAGTGGGAAAAAGGGAAAAAAGAGAAATTGAGGGAAAAGAGTGGGGAAAGAGGAGAAAAAATGAGAAAAATGGCAGAAAAGAGTGGGGAAAAGGGGAAAAAATGGGAAAAATTGAGGGAAAAAGGTGAGAAAAAAGTGGGAAAATGGCTGAAAATCGTGGGGAAAAGGAGAAAAAAGAAAAAATTATAGGAAAAGAGTGAGAAAAAGGTGAAAAAATGGTGGAAAATCGTGGGGAAAACGAGAAAAATGGGGAAAATTTGAGGAAAAAGCGTGGGGAAAAGCAAAAAAAAGAGAAAAAATGAAGGGAAAATGAGAAAAAAATGAGAAAAAATGAGAGAAAATGAGAGAAAAAAGAGAAAACGGGGGAAATCGTGAGAAAAATGAGAAAAAATGGGGGAAAGAGTGGGAAAAGGAGAAAAATGGGAAAACGGGAAAAGGGGAAGGAGAAAACTCCGCCCAGTCCCTCCCAGTCCCTCCCAGTTCGGACTGGGCGCGGCGAAGCGAAAGCGAAAGCCAAAGGATGGCGAACGCTCGGCTGGTGCTGGCAGGTGAGGATGGGGAGAAAAACCCCAAAATCGGGAAATCCCAAATCCCCCTCGACCCCAAATCCCGGGGGATTCAATCCCTGAATCCCCCCGGACCCCAAATTTCGGGAAATCCCGACCGGAAATGCCCCAAATTGCGGGAAATCCCCGAAAAATTGGTCACCCCGAAATACGGGAACCCCAAAATCGGGAAATCCCAAATCCCCCTAGACCCCAAATCCCCCCGGAACCCCAAATTCCCGGGAAATTCCGACCCGAAATTCCCGGAAAATCTGGCCCGAAATGCCCCTAATTCCGGGAAATCCTAAAAATTGGTCACCCCGAAACAGAAAAACCCCAAAATCGGGAAATCCCAAATCCCCCTCGACCCCAAATTCCGGGAAATTCCGGCCCGAAATCCCCGAAATTCCGGGAAATCTCAAAATTTGACACCCCAAACCCCTAGGAGACCCCAAACCTCTCCAGGATCCCCAAAAACTCCCAGGGAGCCCCGAAATCCCATTTAGGATCCCCGGAATGTCCTCCGTGCACCCCAAAATCCCCTTTGCCACCCCCAAAAATCCCCTTTTGGCCCCAAATCCCCTATTTCCCCCCAAAATCCCAATTTCCCCCCAAATCCCATATTTTACCCCAAAAAAATTCCCTTTTCCCCCCAAAAATGCCAATTTCCCCTCCCCAAAATCCCGATTTTTCCCCCAAAATCCCAATTTTTCCCCCAAAATCCCTATTTTTTCCCCCAGATCCCCTCCAGGACCCCCCAAAAATCCCATTTTTCCCCAAAAAAATCCCATTTCCCCCCCAAATCCCATGTTTTACACCCAAAATCCCATTTCCCCCCCCAAATCCCCTTTTTTCCTCCCAAATCCCCCAATATCCCCATATTTCCCCCAAATCCCTTTTCATTTTCCCTCCAAAATCCCCATATTTTACCCCCAAAAACCCCCATTTTCCCCCCCCAAAATCCCCATTTTTCACCCCAAATCCTTTTTTTCTCCCCAAAATCCCATATTTTCCCCCCCAAAAATCCCAATTTTTCACCCTCAAATCCCAATTTTCCCCCCAAAATCCCCCGTATTTTATCCCCAAAAGCCCGTACTTTTTCTCCTCAAAATCCCAATTTTTCCCCCAAATTCCCCCAAAATCCCAATTCTTTACCTTTTCCCCCCAAAATCCCAATTTTCCCTAAAATCCCAGTTTTTCCCCCAAAACCCCTATTTCCCCCCAAAATCCCCAATTTTCCCCCCAAAATCCCAATTTCTTTCCCCCAAATCCCCCCAAAATCCAAACTTTTCACCCCAAAATCCCCTTTTTTCCCCCAAAATCCCAATTTCCCCTCCCCAAATCCCCCCAAAATCCCAATTTTCCCCCAATTTCCTCCCAAAATCCCATATTTTCCCCCCCAAAATCCCAATTCTTTTCCCCCCAAATGCCCCCAAAATCCAAAATTTTCCCCCCAAAATCCCATATTTTTCCCTCCAAAATCCCCATATTTTACCCCCAAAACCTTTATTTTCCTCCCCAAAATCCCATATTTTTCCCCAAAAAACCCCAATTTTTCCCCCCAAATCCAATATTTTTCCCCAAATCCCTCCCAAAATCCCCTTTTTTCTCCCCAAATCCCATATTTTTCCCCCAAAATCCCGTATTTCCACCCCAAAAATCCCAATTTTTTACCCCAAATCCCCCAAAAATCCCATATTTCGCCCCCCAAAATCCCCTTTTTTCCCCCCAAAATCCCATTTTTTCCCCCAAAAATCCCGTATTTCCCCCCCCCCAAAAATCCCAATTTCTCCCCCAAAATCCCCTAAAATCACATTTTTCCCCCAAAATCCCATATTTTACCCTCAAAATCCCAATTTTCCCTCCCAAACCCCCAATTTTCTCCCTCAAATCCCCCCAAAATCCCCATTTTTCACCCCAAAATCCCAATTTCCCCCCAAAATCCCCCAAAATCCCAATTTTCCCCCCAATCCCATATTTTCCCCCCAAATCCCATTTTTTACCTCCCAAAATCCCCTTTTTTCCCCCAAAAATCCCCTATTTTCCCCCCCAAAATCCCTATTTTTTCCCCCAACCCCCCAAAATCCCATATTTTCCCCCCCAATCCCACTTTTTTCCCCCAAAATCCCACTTTTTCCCCCAAATCCCCCCAAAATCCCAATTTTCCCTCCCAAAATCCAATATTTTCCCCCAATTTCCTCCCACAATCCCCTTTTCCACCAAAAATCCCAATTTCCCCACCCCAAAATCCCCTATTTTCCCCCCCAATCCCAATTTTTCCCCCCAAAATCCCAATATTTTCCCCCCAATTTCCTCCCAAAATCCCATATTTTCACCCCAAAATCCCGTATTTCCCCCCCAGATCCCAATTTTTTCCCCCCAAATCCCCAAAAAAATCCCCAATTTTTTCCCCCAAATCCCCCAAAAAATCCCAATTTTTTCCCCAAATCCCCCCAAAATCCCAATTTTTTCCCCCCAAATCCCCCAAAAAATCCCAATTTTTTCCCCAAATCCCCCAAAAATCCCAATTTTTTCCCCAAATCCCCCCAAAAATCCCAATTTTTTCCCCCAAATCCCCATTATCCCCAGCGCTCCTGCTGCCCCTCTTTGGGGGATCCGGTTTTGGGGTCTCTCCTGCTCTGCGCTGCCTCCTGCTGGACGAACGGGGAACTCCAACCCCCCAGGGAGCCCTGGTCCGCCTTTTGGGGTCACCGGGAGAGCCCCGGGAGAGCCCCGGGGACCCCAAAACCACCTATGACGTCATCGGTGAGAGATCTGGGGGAAATATTGGGATTTTGGGGTAAAAATTGGGGGTTTGGGGGTAAAAATGGGGGTTTGGGGGGAATTTTGGGGTAATTTTGGGGGATTTTGGGGTCCTGGAGGACTTTGGGGTCACCTGGAGAGCCCCGGGAAACCCCCGGGGACCCCAAAAACACCTGTGACGTCATCAGTGAGGGATTTGGGGGAAATTATTGGGATTCTGGGGGTAAAAATTGGGGTTTTAGGGGTAAAACATGGGGGTTTGGGGGTGAATTTTGGGGGAATTTTGGGGGATTTTGGGGTCACCTGGAGAGCCCCGGGAGCCACCTGGGACCCCAAAAACAGCTATGATGTCATTGGTGCGGGATTTGGGGGAAAATATTGGGATTTTGGGGGGAAATATGGGATTTTTGAGGGTAAAATATGGGGTTTTGGGAGAAATTCTGTGGGATTTTGGGGTCCTGGAGGGATTTTGGGGTCACCTGGAGAGCCCTGGGAACCACCTGGGGACCCCAAAAACACCTATGATGTCATCGGTAGGAAATTTGGGGGGATTTGGGGGAAAAAATCGGGATTTTGGGGAGAATATATGGGATTTTGTGGGTAAAATATGGGGTTTTGGGGGGGCAAATATGGGGTTTTGGTGTGGCAAAAAGGGGAATTTGGGAGAGTTTTTGGGGGATTTTGGGGTCACTAGGAGAGCCCCGGGAAACCCCCGGGGACCCCAAAAACACCTATGACGTCATCGGTGAGAGATTTGGGGGGGAAATACTGGGATTTTGGGGAAAATTTGGGTTAAAAAATTGGGAATTTTGGGGGGAAATATGGGATTTGGGGGGGGGGGGAAATATGGGATTTGGGGGAGATTTTGGGGTCCTGGAGGATTTTGGGGTCACCTGGAGAGCCCCGGGAGCCACCTGGGACCCCAAAAACAGCTATGATGTCATCGATGGGAGATTTGGGGGAAAAATTGGGATTTTGGGGAAAATTTGGGTTAAAAAATTGGGAATTTTGGGGGGGAAATATGGGGTTTGGGGGTGAACTTTGGGGTAATTTTGGGGATCCTGGGGGGATTTTGGGGTCACCTGGAGACCCCCAGAAACACCTATGACGTCATCGGTGAGAGATTTTGGGGAAAAAATTGGGATTTTGGGGAGAAAATATGGGATTTTGGGGGGAAATATGGGGAATTTGGGGGAAATTTTGGGGAGATTTGAGAGGATTTTGGGGTCACCTGGAGAGCCCCGGGAGCCACCTGGGACCCCAAAAACAGCTATGACGTCATCGGTGAGAGATTTGGGGGAAAATATTGGGATTTTGGGGTAAAAATATGGGATTTTGGGGGAAAAATATGGGAATTTGGCAGAAAAACATGGGGATTTTGGGGCTAAAATTTGGGGATTTTGGGGGAATTTTGGGGTCCTGTGGGTGTTTTGGGGGATTTGGGCTGATTTTGGGGGATTTTGTGGGGATTTTTGGGATTTGGGGGGAATTTTGGTGGATTTTGGGGGCGTTTTTGGGGATTTTGGGGGGTCCTGGGGGCTGTTTTAGGGTGTATTTTAGGGGGTTTTGGGACTATTTTAGGGTAAATTTTGGGATTTTTTGGGGCTGTTTTAGGGTAAATTTTGGGATTTTTGGGGCTGTTTTAGATTCAGTGTTGGGATTTTTTCCCTGCAGACCCCTGGGGTGTCCTGGACATATTTTGGGGTTTTTTTGGGGCTATTTTAGGGTAAATGTTGGGATTTTTGGGGCTGTTTTAAGGTGGATTTTAGATATTTTTGGGGCTATTTTAGGGTAAATTTTGGGATTTTTTTTTTTTGCTATTTTAGGGTAAATTTTGGGATTTTTTTTTGAGCTATTTTAGGGTAAATTTTGGGATTTTTTCCCCACAGACCCCGAGGGTCTCCTGTCCCCGTTTTGGGATTTTTTAGGGCTATTTTAGGGTAAATTTTGGGATTTTTTGGGGGCTATTTTAGGGTTTTTTTGGGACTATTTTAGGGTAAATTTTGGAATTTCTCCCCGCAGACCCTGAGGCTCTCCTGGCCCCATTTTGGGATTTTTTGGGGCTATTTTAGGATTTTTTTAGGGCTATTTTAGGGTTTTTGGGGGCTGTTTTATGGTAAATTTGGGGATGATTTGGGGTTATTTAGGGTAAATGTTGGGATTTCTCCCCGCAGACCCCGAGGGTCTCCTGTCCCCATTTTGGGGTTATTTTTGATTAAATTTTGGGATTTTTTTAGGGTAAATTTTGGGATTTTTCCCGCAGACCCCCAGGCTCTCCTGGCCCCGTTTTGGGGTTTTTGGGGGTAAATTTTGGGGTTTTTAGGATACATTTTAGGATTTCTCCCCGCAGACCCCCAGGCTCTCCTGGCCCCATTTTGGGGTAAATTTTGGGATATTTTTGGGATACGTTTTAGGATTTTTCCTGCAGACCCCGAGTCCCTCCTGGCCCCCCTCTGGGGTAAAATTTGGGATTTTTTTGGGGTAAATTTTGGGGGTTTTTGGGGTAAATTTTGGGATTTTTTAGGATAAATTTTGGGATTTTCTCCCGCAGACCCCGAGTCCCTCCTGTCCCCATTTTGGGGTAAATTTTGGGATATTTTTGGGATACATTTTGGGATTTCTCCCGCAGACCCCGAGTCCCTCCTGCCCCCCTCTGGGGTCCCCCCCAGCCGCCCCCCGCTGCGAGCTGAGCCCCACTGTCCCCCTGCTGCCCCTCCCCCCCGCGCCCCTCCCCCCAGTGCCACCCCGCCCTGGGGACACCCTGGTGGCTGCTGGCCTTGGGGACACCGCGGGGCCAGGGGACACTGCTGCTGCGGGAGGGGACAGCGGGACCGCCGGCCCAGCTGCACGGTGAGTGACGGCGGTGGCACCGAGTGTCCCCAGATGTCCCCAAGTGTCCCCAAGTGTCCCCAGTGTCCCCAATGTCCCTAATGTCCCTAAATTTACTTGTGTTCCCCCATGTCCCTAATGTCCCTAAATGTTCACAAATGTCCCCAATGTCTTCAAATGTCCCCAATGTCCCCAAGTGTCCCCAATGTCCCTAATGTCCCTAAATGTTCCTAAATGTCCCCAATGTCCCCCAATGTCCCCAATGTCCCCCTAATGTCCTTGTGTTCCCCAGTGTCCCCAATGTCCCTAATGTCCCTAAATGTTCCTAAATGTCCCCAATGTCCCCAATGTCCTCCTTCTGTTCCCCAATGTCCCCAATGTTCCTAAATGTCCTCAATATCCCCCAATGTCCTCCTTGTGTTCTCCAATGTCCCCAAATGTTCTTAAATGTCCCAAATGTCCCTCAATTTCCTCAATGTTCCCAATGTCCTTAATGTCCCCAAATGTCCCCAAATGTCCCCCGATGTCCCCAATGTCCCTCAATTTCCTCAATGTTCCCAATGTCCCCAAGTGTTCCCAATGTTGCCAGTGTCCCCCTAATGTTCTCCTTGTGTTCCCCAATGTCCCCAAATGTTCCTAAATGTCCCCAATGTCCCCCAGTTTCCTCAATGTCCCCAATGTCCCTAAAGGTTCTTAAATGGCCCCAATGTCCCCAATGTCCCTAATGCCCCCAATGCCTTCAATGCCCCAATTTCCCCAATTCCCCCAATGTCCCCAATGTCCCCTTAATGTCCCCAATGTCTTCAATGTCCCCAGTGTCCCCCATATCCCCCAATGTCCCCCATATTCTCATGTCCCCCCCAATCCCCCGATTGTCCCCAATGTCCTTCAATGTCCCCAACATCCCCAATGTCCCCAATGTCCCCCAATAACCATAATGGCCCAAGTGCCCCCCAATGTCCCCCACTGTCCCCCATATTCTCATGTCCCCCCAGTCCCCCCAATATTCCCAATGTCCCTCATTTCCCCCAATGTCCCCAATATACATAAATGTTCCCAAATGTCCCCAATGTCCCCCATATCTCCCAATGTCCCCAGTGTCGCTATTATCCCCAATATCCCCCATGTCCCCAACATCCCCAATGTCCCCAACATCCCCAATGTCCCCAACAT
>JAKEPQ010000124.1:0-28005 GCA_024500445.1 Entomyzon cyanotis | reverse complement strand
CAGCCTATTACTAGTTCATTCTGTTATTCCCTTATTGTGCTCTATCTTTATTTAAAAAAAAAAAACCAAACCAGGACACACAGAGAAAAAGCTTTTTTTCTGTAATGATCATAGTTATTTATTTTTCATCACCTTCAACAGCTGTCAACATGTTTTTTGCATTAAAAACCATCAATGAATCTCAATTGATTTTTTTATCCTTTCCTTTTCACTTTTGAGAATCATTTTCAGGGTCACCAGGATATCTTCTACTCAACACATAATGGAGAAATGCAGACAATCTAATCAGTTCCAGAATACGCCAGTCTTCTTTCTTTCGTTGAGTATACCTTTCTCTTTGTTGTTTGTCTATCCCTGTCACAAGAATATACCAGAGCAGGATGTTCATATCTTCCTTATATTGAGAGAACTAAAGGACATTGCTTTGTTATGAATGAGGGGGGCTTCTTTAGTGATGCTTTATTATTTTTTGGAAGCTAAATCTGACATTGATTATTTGACCTGGAAGGTCATTCACCATCTAAAATTGACACTATCGTAGATCACAATAAGATCATAGCTTTAGGTGTTAGGCCGCATGGCTTGTGCATGCACTGGTCGACTGAAAACATCTTATACATTGTAATCAGATGTTAGAGAATTAATATAGTGATAGATAGTAATCTTAAAATCTCTCAGCTGGTAGGAGGATCCCCTACAAATATGCAGAGATGTCAGCTAGGCTGGCTTCTTTACTGCACAAGAGGAGCATCTTCAGGATATTCTCTGATTCTGGTAAAAGTTATTGGGCAATATCAGAGTGCTGTTCTGGATCCATACGCTGATGATCAGAACAATGATTTTTTTAGTGAATGGCACCATCATAATGCACTGTAGGAGAAAGCATGGAGGTGCTAAATCCATCCATTATGTAATTATTCCATCTATGGAGCTGTTGGGCTTGACAAAATAAATGTTACAGATCTTCAGGATCTTCAAAATATGCTGACACATTTTCTTAACAGCTATTTCTGAGAATATTTAAATGGGTAAGTGTATTGACAATATTATTTGTCAAAGACTAGTTAATCTATTATAACATCAAGAAATTAAAATATGTCTTTTCTAGAGGGCAAGAGAATCTTAGTTGGTTGGGATATACCTTTTTATTTCCATGTGTTTCAGATCAGTGTTTATCTACCAATACACTTATTCTGTTGTGGTTAAGAAAAGCAGAGTCTGTGTCACCACAGTCACTCCATTCTGGCTTGAACAGTATCAGTACTTGGAATTCAGGAGCTTGTGAGTGTCTGTTGTAGTCATAATGCCTTTTTTTCTCCACATTGATCATTTGGACTAATAGACTAATGCATTATTGAGGCCTCAATTTTCATACAGTGAAGTGTAGTAATACACTTGACTATTTAAATGTGCAGAAAATTTTGGGTAGGAAGGAGACCATAACATTTACATGTGCTACAAAATGGCAATGGTTTCACCTCAGGAGGAACCTATTGTCTGTTAGGGCCTTATTTCTCCGTACTCTGGAATATTAGAGTTATTGGAAACTCATGAGCCTCATATACATCCAGCAGCTGTATCAGCACTTCATCCACCAGTTTGGTCACATGTAAAATGTATTCATCCTACACTGATTATCAGACTTCCATTTAAAATAGAAGAGTTAACTCAAGTTTGGAATATTAATATGATTCTTCTCAGTCCTACTTGTTTGAGATAACAGTATTTGTTGCATACAGAGGATGGTGTGCCCTAACATCTTTGGCTCCATTTACAGTCCTTTGTTCGGCAGATGTTATACTTTCAACTAAATCTATATTCTTCTTCCAGAAGCTTGGATTTTCATTTAAGCCAGTTTATTCACCTGCTCTTCCAGTGGTTGTCTGTCCAAAAGTAAAACATTTACTGATCTTTAAGAGTATGTTTTGAATACAGGTTTCTATCAGGCATGACAGTAAAATAATGAACTGGACAGAGAGAGAATAAATGAGATCCAATCCAGGCCCATTTTAGTATATTCTTTAGAATTTTATGATCTAGACTTCCCCAGAGAAATTTCTCTGAGGAAACAATTGACTTTTGTGGTTTCATTTAGGGGTGTTATTTAGAGGACCTAAGGAAGTCAGGTTTTTGCAATGCTGCCTGTGGTTGTGCTGAAATGCACTCATTGTTTTGGCATGCCATACAGATGCCTGGTTTAATAGAGCCATTCAACAATTTTACTTGGATTAGTACTTCAAATGGTTCTCCTTTCATGGTGTATTGATTGTAAGTTACCGCAATTGACAAACTTACAGAGAAATATGCAGTAAAAACAAAACTCTGGGGTTTTTTGTTTTGTGATTTCACCATGTTCTGACAGTGGGTGTAGTCATAAGCAACTATGCGAGAAACATCTTTTGTAGTCTGCATGGACATTGTATTTTAGCTCCTCCTTCACTGTTCTTCAGTTTGTGGCAATCTTACAATTCCCAAGTCAAAACGTTAATCAGTCTCTAGGGTAGTCAGTTTTTGCTACGCTCCAGAGTCCTGACAGCCAGTAGCATGAAACTATAATCTAGACATGCATACTCTATGAGAAAATTATATTGTCTGTATGACACATTTGTTGCTGCTTTGATCTCAGCTCTCTGAATATTTGTTATGTGTAGTTCCTTTGATTTCTTTCTATACTTTGGTGAGGGTACCAGGTTGCTCTCTCTGATTGAGTCCACTGATGTTCACACATTTTACAATTCACATCTTCCTAATAGCCGATCAGGATGTATTGAATTGGTCATGATTGATGACAGTTTCCCACTGTACATGCAGTTGAAAACCACTGTATTACAGTGATTGCTTCTCCCCTTTTGAGGTCTTATATTCTTACTTCTGCTTACCCCTTCTGCTTGTGTCTATGAAAGTGGTACATTTGGAGACAGTTTTCTCAGCCAGCTAGTGAAGTATATGGGTCCTTATAGATGCTGTTTTACTTACTACATGTATATGGGCAGAGTATCTGTTCTTCAGTCATCCAGTAGTCCTTCTTAAAGTGGTGCTGAAGTTCCAGAGTAGCAAGGAAATTAGTCCTTCAGTACTCATTTCCAGATCTTATGCTTCTTTGATTGAATTTTATACTTTACATTTTTGATTTCATAAGGCCTTTATAATTTCTCTTCTAAGGTTCAAATTTTTTAGTTTGTTTCCTTTCTTGTTGCACTGTGGGAATATATCAGAAAGTTTGGCTGACTTCACATAATGATTGTTCAGATGGCTTTCTGTCTCTGATTGGACTTGAAGAACTTCACATGGCCAAACCAAATTCTGTTAGATTTCTGGACAAACTTATGTATTGTATGGTATTCAGACATTTGCTATAAGGTCACCTGGAGTTCTCTTTTTGCTTTCACTTGGCATTGTCTTAAGTCTACTAGTATCCAGGGCTGTTTCAGCCTTCAGTGGAGTGATGCTGCAGTTGTTTGTGGGAGTCCTCAGGCCTTCTCCTTGATGGGAAAAGGCAAAGGTAACTGATCAGAGTGAGTCATTGTGGGAATGTACATGCAGACTCAAAGAAGAAAGGTTACTCATCAGTAACTGGTGTTCTTTGAGAGGTATAGTCTGCATGTACATTAGTCTCCTACCTGCTTTTCCCCTCTTTCTGAATCTCTTTCAGGTTTGATTGTGCATTTAAGAGGAACTGCAGTGGTGGCGGATGCACTCTGCCCTGTGTGTCAATGCCTCAAGCAGGAAGAGGGGAGGAGTGAGAGTGCCCCTCCCGGGACACTCCAGGGCAGGCCACAAGCACACCCACTCTTAGAGTATATGTATGGACTAAGTGTCTCAAAGTACTGCAGCTGTTCGTTGGTAGGTAAATTTTCTTTACTGTATTCTCACAGGTAAAGCAGTAGATTTTATTTTTAAAACCAGTTTCATTCATTGATTCTATAGATGATATGCATGAACAATACACATGGGGGGGAAATTTATAGCACAAACTGCATTACACTGAGTGGCTCTCTACCTCTCTAATGGTTTCATTTCTTGTCTTTCAGCCCCATACTAACCTTATTTAGATATTTAAGTATTTTCACACCATTCGTCATTTCCATTGAGAGCTACACCAAAAATTGAGATCATATAAGTTGTAACATAATTTTTAAAATAAAACCAAATAATGTCTTACACAATTGTAGCTAAGTGTGCAAATTAACATGTAAGATTGTATTTACTATTAGAAAATTAGGCTAGAAATGGAACTGGATGCTGTAAGAATCAGTTACTAGTATTCCTTTTACCAGTATATTGATATTTAAAACGTCTTAGTTGCAGGAAAGCCAACATTTGAGTTTAAACATTTTTTCCACAGCTGACTTCCTCGTGGTTTTTTTTTTCTTTTTAATCACAGAAACCTTGTAGTTATTTTTTAATTCACTACACTTCCTGCCAATTAAACAAGTAGATGGGGGGTATGACCTGGCTTAAACTGGAGATGTACTTGTCCCTGCATGCAAATATGCACATGCAAGTTCTGCAAGTGGTTCTTTTTAAGTATAGCTTCTAAGAAGTGCAGGTTATATGAGTTGAAGGCTATTACAGAAATATGATTCTGAGATGTTTGTTCCATGAGTTCTCTGAGACCTATCACATTTGCAAATCTGGTGGACATGCTTTTACCAGTTTCATAGGGTTGTAGCAGTTAATGTTGCCTTGGCAGCTCAAAGTAATTTATAGTTAGTTTTCTGTCACTTTGCCACTTCTGTAAGGTTAAGATATACTGTATCTGGGCTTAGTTACAGCCTGCAAACTTTGGTGAAACTTCTGACCTGTGGTGGTTGAGATACATGTGCTGTAGATGTTGGTACATACAGATCAAATATTATGAAGAGCTCTAGTTTTAGAAAGTTACCGATTTGCATGTAATATCAAGCTGCTTTTGCACATTCTGAGAAGAAAACCTAAAGTAAACAGTTTTCTAAACAACCTTAGATGAGCACTAATGTATGCAAAGGGGAAGAAAATGTGGAAAAAGCCATCTTGTTGTGCACAATTAATTTTAAGTTTATGGCTCCAAAACCTACCATTTATTCTTGTGATAACTGGTCTTTGAAGTGCTGCTTTCACTTATGAAAATTTAAAAACATTTAAAAAGAAAGTGTCTGTTTATCTGTTGTTAGTGAATAGTATTGGATTAATTTACATGGTTTTATGCTTTTTTTTTCCATTTTCATTCCAGTTGCTATTTTGCTTGTATTGTTGTAGGAATAATCAAAGAAATATATTTTAGATGCCAAGATTCTCACTAGGAAAAGCGATACTGGCAAGGAGGCATTATGTCTTTCTTAAATTTTTAATTGGTTTCAATTCTCAAGAAAAACAGATTTTTTTTCACCCTGGAATATTTATTTTAGTGAGTAAACATATTTTAGAAAGACACCTTTTATGCATGGCAGAAATGAGACACATTGAACTTCGGTGCTTTTGCTAATACATTTTTATTAGATGAAGATGAGCACGTGCACACATGGGCCCACACTTATCTATGTAACTGCCAAATACAGAGTCAACAGGAAAGTTCATTCAAGACACAGACATATCTGGAAAGTATCTAATTCTGACTCTGAGTTCCATCACTTCCTCCAAGCATCTGAAGAAAACTGTTATGCTAGGTGCCCAGTCCTTTCCTGTAAGCAACCATGAGTAACCTTAGCGTGACTCTAGGAGGATACCAGTGGCACCAGCATTTTATGGGAACAGATCTTGTGCAGAAGGAAAAGGATCTTGTGCCTTTTTGTGCATGTAGGTGCATGGTTTGTTCTGACCTAGCTCTACATGTAGTTTTTAATGCAATTTATAAATCATACAGTAAATTTACTATTTTTCTTGATTATACTAAGACTAGTATGTCAAGGTAGGTAGCTTGAAATAAGAATACTTCATTTTTCTGAGAGGAAATCAACAGATGGCATTTAAAACCGCGCTTTTATTTTGTCAGGTCAACCTTGTATGTGGCCTCTACTATCTTTACCTCTCTCCATCAAAATAATTAGAAATTGTTTTGCTAGTCCCAGCCCTTCAAATTGTTGGCACTCCCAGCTGTGATGGTTTGACGAAATGCTTCAGTGTTTTTACATCTCTCTGCTAGATTTCCCTTACTCATTTGCACAGATGAACTCTGTGGATGGTTGCGCTTCAGTGGCTACTTTTTTTTTTCCTGTTTTGGGAATAATTGTCATGAATAGCAGGTTTTAGAAGACATGAGGTACTTTTAAAAAAAGGTTATGTTACAGACTGCATAAGTATGTTGAACCTTGAAATATTTGATAGTTGCAATCTACTTTAAATGGAAAATTCCTGTAATTAAATTTCCATTTTAAAAGTAAGCCATTTATAGAGTACATTTTTATTACTTTCCTCCTTTGGTTTTGCATTTCAATAAAATAGTTACATTTTTATGACATCTTTTAATACATTAGCTTAGCATTTAGAAAAACAACTGTAACATGACTGTGATGCTGGAAACTGCAAATTTTGAATCTTTGGAAGACTACTTACTATGTTCTGTAAAATCTCAACGTTTGAAAAGGTCTGTTCTGACATAGTGAGATACATACTTGCATTTCATCCAAGTCTCTGATGACACTGATTACATTGAACATAATCCTAACATTTCTCTTACTTTCTGCCTTCTGCTGGTGGGGGAAGGAAAAAAGGAATGGAGGTAATAGAAAACACCAAGTGTGCTTTCACAGTGTTTTAATGTTTAATTTTCTGATATTCCTAAATCATTTTGAGATTGATTGCTTGGAAAGTTACTGCTCCACACATGAGTATCTTCATGCCTCCACATTTCATGGAAGTTTTTGAACAGTAAGTAAAGGATTGTGAGCATGAGAAATAAAACCTTCACAAGATGTAGAGCAAAAAATTATGAAATTAATTCCAAGAACACATTAACATTTCTAAGACCTTCCCTCCTTTTCAAATTTAATGTTGAACTCTGCTCTTTCCTTAATTGCAGGGTTTTTTTGTTATTCATGTTCTTGCATGGTCCCCAGTACATGATTTTCCTTTTAAAATTAATAGACAAGCCATGGTCCACTGAATAGAGAAGATTCAAACTCCTGAATAATGCAGCAATGAGGAACAAATGGGTTACTTTTACCTTTCCTTTTTCTTTTCTCCTGCTTTGTGTGCTGTGCCATGGATTTCTGATTAATTCAGTTATGTATGCTCTCTCATATCATAGGATCAGTCTTAGTCTTTAGTGAGCTGTAGTCTGGAGTAATTCAAGCCACATGACTAAGTAAAAGTTGTTATGATATCTTAATATACCAATTTCTATATGCCTCAAACTCAGTGGTTGAAATGACATCTAGTTTTCTTAGCAAATCTATGACTGTGCAGACTTGCTTTTTTTTATCTGTTTTTCCATATTGTCATTCATTACAGTTTCTTCATTGTGATAATGTTAAATCATCATATGTGAAATTTATTTATACTCATTTAGCGTGAGCCCAAAAAGTGTGAATGAAAGGTAAATTGATATTTATTATGCCTTTTTATGTAAGATTTCTTTTCTTTAGCTTGCGTTGTAAAAGGAAAGTTATCATCATACTTTTAAGAACATTTTGTTCTATGTTTCTCCTTGCATTTAAAAATGTATTTTCCTAGAGTAAATGGGATTTACTTGCAAATACAGAATTTACATAATTTTACAAAGCTTATAGTTTTGAGATCTGTTCTGGAGAGCACAGGCTTCTGCATCTCTGAACACTCTTAGTAGCTTGTCCTGGAAGCCACAGTGATCTTTTAAGTCACATGAAGTTGTTTTGACAATATTTCTGGATAGTATGCATGTCTGTAAACCAGCTTATATTGACTTACCTCCATTTCAAGGTTCAGTATAAATAAATGTATATTGTTTCATAATTAAATTTAATATTTAATGGTTACATTTTTCAGCACTTTAAATTTAATTTTTTGAATATTTTACTGAATGTGTGATTAGTGATGCATATAGGGTGAAATAATTTCATGATTGCACCGTGACGGAAAAATCTAGCATGTGCCAAAATACCAAACATCTTTGTTAACTACAGAATTAAGAATTTTTAAACTGGTTTCAATACTGAATATAGAAGGCAGGAATTCAGTATGGATTCATTATGAAAACCTGCCCTGTTTATATTGTTTTTAGCATTTCCCTGTTCTTTCAGGATGTTTTAAATTATGACAGTGTACATGTCATATTCTAGTGGTAAAATACATGAAAATCTGTATGTGTATTGAGAATTATTTTTGCAATTCTTGTATTGAAGCAAATTATGTATTGATAAGAAAAAGGTATACATGTTAATCTAAGTGGTAAGTGCCAGAATATTGACTTGAAGGAATGCATTTAGTAATTTTGGAAGCATAAACACATGGGAGTGTTATCACACTCTCATAGCAGTGATGGCAAAAATAGAACAATTTAAAAAAAAGGCAAGACATACCATAGACTGTAGCATCATAGAAAAGGAGAAGTCATTAGGACCATTTTTGGGTGTTTTGTAATACTTCAGCTCCAGTTGAGGGTCTTAGTGTCAATATCCGTATGGAAAATCACCATACAGTAGCTGTAAGAAGACTGGAGGAGACTTGCAACCTGTTTCAAGTTTAAATTTCTGGCTAAGATAAGTAATCCACAAACCTCAGTTATCTCCAAAGATCAGGGAATTGTTCCTTTCATTCCAGAAAGGAATCCCTATTTGTTTTTCCAGTTCACTTAGAGATTAATGGATGGCCCATTAATGGAGGTACAAAATAGCCCACTTTCATGTCCATTGTCATTGTGTATTCTTATGTATCATGGTGGAGCATTATCCCACAGAAATTATTAGTAAGGAGGAGTTACTAGAAACAAAATACTTAATGATAATCATGAAGAGCTGCTGAAAAACTCAGCCAAATTAAACCATGATGTATCTCCTCTCTCTTGAACCCTCTAGATCAAGGCAGGGTGGTGTAGAAAAGAGGCTGAGTCCTAGAATTAGTTTTAAATACAGAAGGAAATTACCAAAATTTTATGGCGTGCTCATTGCAGCTTAGACTAATGGCAGGTTTGCATCTTGTAGATGGAGGTGCTTAAGTTAGCTCCACAGAAGGAAATATGTCTGTGAATGTTCTAGCCATTCATTGACAGAAATGTCAGGTAGCACTGGCTTAGGCATGGTGCCACAAAAATGCATCTGCACAGCTTTTGGACTTAGTGTATCTTAATGTGATGGTGCACTTATGAATTTGCAAGCATGTACCTGCCATAAACATAGTGTCTCTGCACTGTGCCACACACTGTAGACATTATTTTCCGTGAGCTAATGATCTTTATTGGTCTTTAAATTAATAAATTTACATGTGAAAGACGAAGAACTTGAAGAAAAAAATGAGGCAAGATTTTTCTGCACTAGTGAAATTAACACTGGTCATGAGAAAATTCAAACAGATCATAAACAAATTTTGATGAGTAGTGTTATAATTGAAGTAATTTCAAAATTGAGCAGTGCACAGGAAGTCCAATGAGTAGTTCCAGGTTGCAGGAGACAGTGAGCTGACAGAAACAAGAGCTCTTTAGAGCAAGAGATGGACATAGGTTGTTTGTTATATCTAAGGCTTTCTTACTCATTTAAATGAGAGAAATTTAAATGTATTTAAAAGAGAAACTACAAAGAGTTAGATAAAGAGGACTGGACACTAGATGTAATCTAAACCTTACGGAAACAGCTGGGCTGACAATTTATTTCTGTGCAGCAGAAAAACATAATTAATATAATTATTCTAGGACTCCAGTGAAATCTGAAAAGGTTTTGTCCTTTTGAAATAAAATTATTTGTGGAGGAGCTGTCTGTAATGACTTAATTTCTTCTTCTCTACCTTGACACTAGAAAATAACTGATAAAGCCTAATTTAGGATACTAATTGTTAAAAATATTGAGCTATTTATTGATTGGTTTTTTTTGCCCTGGAGTTCTGTAGCTTTGTTCTGGCTTTTTAAAATTTGGTGGTAATTTTACAGTACTGTTTTCAGAGCCAGCTACTGTATGTTGTATCCATCAGCATCATTCCATTGGCTTGAATGAAATAACAGTGTTTTACATAATCTGTTGACCTAGTCATTTTGTCTTTAAAGCTTATAATCAGTGAAACAATTGAAGAGAAGAAATATGCATAAAAATTATTAAATGAAATTTTCTTTGGTTGGACTGTTACATAATAATTTTGCTTGTATAGCATCAGTAAAGCCAAGTATCAGGTCACTTGCCTAGAGAAATCTTCATTTAAAGACACAGAAAATTCAGTTCACTCAAAGCCAGTACAGAATCCACCTGGTCTGAGTCCTCATTTTGTTCACAACTGATCAGTGTGGGGCTTCCTTTTTTAGATACTTAAAATATCAATGAGAATATTTTGTGGGACACAGTTTTGTGGGTTAGAGAGAAAAGAAATAAGCTGAATATAAACCTCAGGTATTTTTCTGTGTTTTTAAAATATCTGAGTGATAAATTTGCACTTCTAAAACACAATGAAACCCAAACTTACTGCCTCATGGCTGAAGGTCTTCTTCCTGAAAGTTTCTTTACTATAACTGGAACTTGATGGAGAATTCTGTCCAGGAGTCTGCCTAAGTACGCTGGTGGAGTAGCAGGAATAGGCACTTAATTATTGCTCAGTTTATTTGAAGAGTTAGGATACTGATTTCTTTAGCTTTTTGTAGGATATTGCATCACTCCTTTCCCCCTTATTAATGGCAGTGTTACGGAACTGTAGCAGAATGATAACAGAGGAAGGATCTATTTTCTCTATAAAAGGAGTTTGGCGGGTTTTATTTTATCTAAAGATAAATTCTGCTTTTAAAAATCAACCCAAAACCCCAAAATCTATCCCTCCTCTTTTATATAGGCATGTTTTTTTCCCTGACTATATTAGTTTTTAAAATAAATGTTCTGTTAAAGTCTAACTTTGCTGAACACTGAACTTCTCTGAAGTGTGCTTTGAAATTTGTACCTGTTTAGGTAAAGACAAATACATTTCTAGATGATAGAGAAGATGCCACCTCTTTGAAATAAATGTTATTGAAGCAAACAATTGTAAGACTTAAAGTGCTGTTTGCTACCATAATTCACATTCTTTTCAAAATGTAACTCAAAAGTCAGACTTACTAGTTCATTTATGTACAGGTTTGAGGCATTATCCTTATTCCTTTCTTGACTTCATTTTAAATGTTCATATAACAAACTTCTGGTATGTTCCTTAGAGCCCAGTTATTTAGAGTGTTATTCTCCAAATAGAGTAAAAAGATGAGTGTGATTTTAATAAAGACAAGAGAGAATGCAAAAGAGGAAATGGAAGGAATGAATAAAGAAAGGAGAAATAAAGACAGATCCTTTGGCTTTGCCACTTCTTCAAGTAATCTTTGGATGTATTTGCATGGTGGGGCTTGCAGTCAGACACAGCTTTATTGTAGTTGCAATTTTTAAGTATCTATATATGAGCATTCTGTTATGGCAATACTAAGCCTGCAGTAAATACAGCCAATGATTAATCTAAATTGGTTGTACTTTTTAAAATGTTCCAGACAGTTTGATTTTAAGCTTTTTAAATCAGTATATTTCACAGAGCCAATTTTGTGATAAAAAATAAGCTTTAAGCCAACAATCTCCAAAACTATTCCTTCCTTCCCAATATAATACTCCCAAAACTTCAATGTGCCCTAAACGTTTTCAGATAATGTTGTTTCTTTGCTAGAATACAGATAGCTGTCTCAGTAATTGCTATGATCTGTGCAGATGGATTCTTTACTGTGTAATGAATGTACTTAAGGTAACACAGCTAATTTTGCACTCCAAGCAGACGTGCTCCTGCTGTGCTGCCACACAGTCAACTATGATAGACAAGTGATATAATCACATTGACATCAAACATATTTTCTGCTTATGTCAAATTTTAACCATTGTTTGAAAACTAGTTTAAAAAGTCATTTGTGAAATGAATGCAAATCAAATTAAACACTTGTCTAGTATCATGAGTTATCCAGTATTGTAAGTCATTGAATTTACATAACAGAATTCTTAGTCCAGCCTTGGAATGGGTATATACACTCCTGTTGAGATATTGGGGGAATGTAGGAAAGATCATCAAGATAGGTCATCACCTGCTGCATTAGGTGCATTATTGCATCTTTTGGTAGATAAACTTACAGATACGTGGTTCTTGCTTTTTTCTGCCTACTAAAAAGTACAGCATGGAAACCAAAGCTACAGTAACAAGGATCAATGTTGTAATCTGAATTATATCTACATACTGTATTAACATGTATCAGAGAATATTATATTTATGTATCAAAATAAACAGTGGTAGAAATTAATAACTTTGAATTCTTGTTTTCCATTTCAGGTCAAGAGATGGAGAACTGAATTTCAGTTCTCTTATGCAAAATAGTATTACATGGATACTTGCATTATTCTGTGTTATCTTGGTTATAAATTGTGGTTTAAAATCTTTGTATAAAAAGACATGAGTGATTTTATGAATCCCTATATGTATTGTGTGTGTCTCTTTTTTAAGGCATATCAAGTCTTCAGGTACTTCCTGAGATAACAGTTTCTTGCTAGATCTGACAGGATTCATTTTCTCTTTCAGGAGACGCTGATAGATTGGTGTGATGAAAAGGAGCTTAATTTGATTTTAACAACTGGAGGAACAGGGTTTGCACCGCGAGATGTCACTCCAGAGGTGAGATAGTCTTGGAATAGAAAAATCTGGCCTTTGATGTAGAAATGCATGAGTCTGGAGGGGGGGGGGGGGGGGTGATTTTTTTTTTTTTTTTTTTTTTTTTTTTTTTAAATTTTGTCTGTAACTTTATTCTGCAGTGTCTGTGGACAGGTCAAGTGATCCGCAACTTGGAAGCAGAAAAACGTAATAGAAAATATAGCACAAGAGTACTACTCTGACCTTGGGTTCTGAACCCAAATGATTTTCAAATAAAATGTGGTATATTAGAATGGTTTTCCAGTCCCCTTACAAAAGAAAAATTCTAATGGCTTTTTGTCGTAATTTTCCTTAGCACTGCAGTACAACACTGCGAAGCAAAATCTTGTGTGGCTTTTGTTGTGTCTTGTACAAGGAAAAGTGGAATAAGAGAGATCCTTTAATTCTTCATTGCAGAGTACTATACTGACAGCTACTGCATTATAGGTTAGAGTGTGAGGCAGATAGTAAAGGGAAAGAATTCTATGCAATCTACTATGGATCTGCTTGTCAAATAATCTAAATACGCACAAAGATGGAGTAACTGTGCCAGTAAATGTTGCTCAGGAAATTTGGTTACATTCTGCTTATATGCAGCTAAAGTGTGGGGGATAAAAAAGGAAGCTTAACCTAATGACCTCATGGCCATGAATTGTCAATGTGAAATGACTGTGTGGTTGTTGTTGAAGTATCTTGGTATTTATGCCTCCAAATTAGATTAGTATGAACTTTTAAAATCCCATACTTTATTTGGTTTGATTATGTTCACTAAAGGGCAGAATTAAGATTGAGTGAGTTAAGTGTTTATTTGCATAATTTAACATACCTAGATTTCTCTTAAGTACTCATGTAAGTTTCAATTGCCTAGACTCTCAAGTTGATTTGAATTCTTTATAGCATATCAATGCTTTTTACTGACAAATGTGCTCTGTCACATGGCTGCAGTTCATTATTTTTTCCATTAGGAATCTAAAGACATAATTTATTGTATAACATTTGTGTAGCTACAGAAACATGTAAACAAAATGCTCCTGTTCATTACTTTTGATGGTTTTAGATTATGTGTTAGAAAACTTGAGTAACTGAAACCTTGGGTGGAGTCTGTGTATCAGGAAGTGGGAACAGTGTTAGGATGACTGCTGTGTGCTACCTAGTAAAACTGATTTTGCAGATTATTCACTGTGCTAAAGCCACCAAAAGTGAAAAGTGAATTGTTTACATTTGTCTCTTGCTTGCAAACTAATGTAATGCTTTTGAAGGTTGTGTTACCAGGACTGTGTAGAAGGAGGGATGAATTTCTGCTTCAATTTTCCTTTGTCAGGGTCGAGCCTAGGCCACAGTGCCAGACGAAGCATTGCAGGCACTGCTGAAAATTAGCCACAGAATCTCAAGTAGCATTTGAGACAGGAAATAAACAAATGAGAACTGTGGACATAAACACTTGTATTTTCCTTACACTGCACTGCTGTTACTCAAACTAATTAAGATGGGTAGGGATGATTTTTTAAATCAGTTTTGTTGAGTAAGCCATGCTGAAAGTCATCTGAGTTGTTAATGTGTCTCTATATAATAAAAACACATTGGTATAAAATAATCAATAACTTGTACTGAAGAAAATCTGCATTGTTTTTAAACATAATAGATGTGCAAGACTTGGGCTGATCATAACAGAATCAAGTGTTCTGACTATTTTTAAAAAATATTTTAGAAGAACTTACATAGGAGAGTATTTACTCACTTTTCACTTAATTAAATTGGATTAAATTAAATCACAGTAGAGATATTGAATCACTGGTTTATTACAAAGTGGCAATGACAAGCATTGTTCCTATGATAGAGTTTATTACATCATTCATTCAAACAAATGTTTTTAAGGGAAGAAAATCAGTTTGCCAGTATGTCATACCAAAAGCATATTAAGAAGCCTAAGTTTTGTCCCTGTATTTCATGTCTTTTGGGTCAATGAGAAAACCAATGCAAAATGGAAAATTCATTATGTCAACATTAAATGTGCAATGACAGGTCTCCAGGAAAACTTGCATTGATGTAGGAAATGGTTTTAATCTCTTCTGTGTATGGTGTAGGTTTAGCATGCTCTCATCACTGAACTGATAATGGAAGGATATAATCATGGCATTGTGCTATTTAGATGTCACCTTTAAGATGTGATTTTAAAACTTTTAAGAATTGAATCTGATAATGGAAGGTGTTTTAGTATTTTTCCTTAGAATAGAGAGAGTAGTCCATTGGGTCATATTTCTGCTGGTATGTTTCAGTCCTGCTTTTCCCTAATTCTCCTGTATTTTGGATTAGAAAGTAGGTTTTTATGCTTTCATGTCTGGGTATAGATATATATAATTGCTGTTGTACATACATGATAAAGGTAATTCCCCAGAGTATTTGCAGCCCAAAGACTTAATGTTAATTGAATTTTATAGTTATTGGTAAAATTGAAATTAAGTGCCTAGTATAATGTAGCTAAAAATGGCTTCTTGATACCTCAGAAATGTATAATTAAGCACCCCAAAAAATTAGTTGTTTCCCCACTCACTTTGCCTTTTGAACACTATTATCAGAACCATACCAGGTTATTGCAGTTGTTTCAATGATGTGTAATGACATTTTTTCTTGTAACAGAATAGATGATTTTAGGTACATTTGCAATATCTAATTTTCCTTGTCTGTCTCTGATCCCTAAATTTATAACCTCAGTCTAGTCAGAGGGTGGAGAGAAGCTTTTGAATTAGTTCCTATGATTCACATTTTGAGGGGCGAAGATCAGTTTAATTCAGCAGTGTGAATATCCTTCGCTTTCTTGACTACACAACTAGAAGTGATGAAATCATGTGGATATTTAAAAAAACAAATTCACTCAATGGATGGCTGAATTTGAAAGTAACTGTGTTATAGATTTTATTAGTGAATGTTGAAATTCTTAACTGTTATAGCAGTTGGTGGTAGTTGCATTTGTACTAAAGCTGAAATGTAAGCTTAATTATGTAGATACAACCACTTTTTTTTACAACTTAATGTCACACGTAATTTATGGGGATAGTCTTTAAATCTTTGCTGGAGTTGCTCATGCAATCTGCCTGTTGATGTAAAAAGTGTTTGTTGCTGGACAGAAATCCAACTATGGCCCAAATTAATTTATTTAGGGAACTTTTGTTATATATTTCCAGATGCAAATATTTATTTATTGGAACTACAATACTTCAGTGGTAGTTCTTACAGAATGTTGATAACAATATACATTAACTTGTGTGAAAAAAATTAAATAGTGTTGCAGCATTTTTATCGATAATTAAGTATCCTTGTGAGAGAAATCTATTTTCTCTGCTGCTGTTGCTCAATACAAAAGGGAAAGAGAAAATCTCATGTATACGTGTGCTCTGCTCTGTTTTCTATCTTCTGTCTTCTCTACTTTTACATTTATTATTTTGCAAAATTGTACATCCAAAAAATTCACTTGTCTGTCTCCTAACATTCTTCTAGCTGTTTTCTTATCCTTTGTCTATGATATGATTCTATGCAAGTCTTATTTGCCCAACTTCAAGATTAATTTTATATACTTAGATAATAGCAGTAGAAATCAATGAATTGTCCTCAACTGATGATAGACACTCTAGAGCTGTGTCGCCATATTTGCAATGTATTCACAAATGGTTCATCCACACTGCAGATAATTTTGAGCCCTAAAATTTTAAGATAATACTTTATAGAAAGCATAGAAGAGCTGTTTTCCAGCATGTAACATCAGACAGATGTTTCCTTACAGTTTTCCTACTTTTCCAGTGTTCTGAAAAATTTATGAATGCTTCTCCTAGTTCTTGCTGTTTATATTCTTCAGTATATATGGACTGGTTTGAAATGTATTTAGACACATAACTTGTTTTTATTTAGTCTGAAAATATATGCATATTTATTTATTCTTTCATCAGAGTTCTGTAGTCCAGGAAAAGAAATCATTGTTCTCTGGAACTGCCTTCTACTTTTCAATGTTTCTGAAAAATGTATGCTCTAAATGAACAAAATACTCCAAAACTAGTCCCACAGAAGCCATGTTTGGAGAGAAGAAAGTCTCAATTCTGCTGTAATATGTCTTTTTATATTTAGTTCAAAATTGTAGCAGCATTTTTATAAAGACTGACAAACAAAAAATTTTCTATCGTTTAGCTTTTCCCCATTCTCAAAAGAATCTCTCATGGATTTTTCCTCAAATTCCATTTTACTTCCACAGACTATTTTAATATAGGTATCCTTCCATTTCTCTGTCTCAAGTAATGTTGGAAGCCCTCTTAATCTCTATTATTTTTAGTTTTCATGTGTTTTGTCTGTTTGTTTGCTTCCACTTTAGCTCTATTAGTGAAATAAGATGCTTGTGACACAATAGGATATGTCATGTTATAGCCATTCTCTCACAGCAACACGTTCCTATCGAAGTAACCCAAATCCACTGAGATTTATACTTTTCAAATAACAATTCCCATTTAATAGGCAGTAACTTAAGCTAGAAATAAGATACAGGAGGTTTTTGTCCTCCTTGGTTCAAATAGTGCCTTTCCAGAGCTGAAGGATTTCTAGTATTGTCTGTTGTGGACATAAGAGTGTTTCTGTTCTTCCTCAGCAATATTTTAGTGTTGTCACTGGGCCAAAAGAAAATAATTTCTTTTTTACAAACTGTCACTTCAGGATGGCTCCATAGTGAGGAGGAATGAAGCCTTCATCTCATATGGGACATAAGTAATTTTGTGTTAGGAATAACATGAAATTGTACAACTTCTAATAACCCAGGCTGTTATTTCGGTTTTTCACTCTTCAGTATTCCAGGTGCCCTCCAATTTAATAACGTATTTAAGCATATATTTTTGTAGTCTCTGTTAAGGCTGTAGCTTTCCATATCTCTTAATGGAGGTCTTGCTCTGACTTAAGTTTGATTTCTGTGTTGAACTATTGTATAATGATGCATGCTGTGTATGGATGACATCTGACCCTGTGACTTGCCATTAGACAGAGGCCTTCGTATTTCTTAGAAAATTATTTCTAACCCAGCTTGCTCCTAAAGGGTTGGAATTACAAAACCTTGCCACGTGCATCTAAGCAACAAACATGCTTATGTGGAGCACGTTTCTCTGTGACAGGCTCCTTCCAAATTTTGTGCTACTCTGTTAGAAGTTTATCAGCAGCTCTGTAAGGTACCATTCCCTTTTTCTTAGTCCTCCACGCAGTTCCTAGCTTATATGATTAGGTCTTTATCCACTCTCTGTCTGCTTTATTTTTTCAGTAAAATTTATTATTTGATGTGCTGTTTTTTGTGTTACAAAATCCAACGATATTTATGTGCCATAATACTTCAATTTAAAATTATGTATTTAGATTTTAAATGTCTCTTGGGAAGGCTTGTTATTATAGCAGAATTGATATGTTTAGTTGCAGAACACTTCACTAAACATCTATTATCAGTTTCTTTGAGAAGCAGCATTGTACAAATTATTAGCACCACGGAGCTGTGGTGTAGTACTGTCAGACTACAGAAGTAGCTGTGTCTTGAGAAATTCTACTCTGATATAGCTGACTTTAAAAGGGCTAAAAAGTACCTTTCTCTTGTCTTGTTCAAGTTTCTTGGGGAAACTTGGTAACACACCATCATTGCTGAAGGGCTTGGTTGTCCTATCATCAACTGCAGTCACTGCATGGAAACACCTGCAAGCTGCCTGGACACCTATAGTGAGAAACGTGAGGGAGAAGAAAGGCAGATCCCATTTCAACTCTATTTACTCAACTATCAGAGGTTACTCAAAAAATAAGACATCAAACAAACAATACAGAGAATACTTGTCTGTATATGGGATTGATGTGTCTAAAATGCAAAGCTGTATATTTTTTCTGACATTCCCTTTAAAAAACTTTCAACTGTCACAGTGGACATAGAAAAAGGTCAAAAAATATGGTGGCTAGGAGAGGTGCTTTCTGTGAGAGTTACACTACCCAGTCTCTCTAGTTTATCATAAAGAACACTGAGAAATAATTTCATTTTTACCTGTACTTTCTTTGGGAAATAATGTATGGTAATAAAGGCTTTGTAAGGTACCAAAAGGCCTTCTTTACCTGCTAAAGAGAATTGTAAAAATAGCTAGTGATAGAAAGCTTGAGACAGAAAAATATAATAATATCATTGTAATGAAAGGCTTTTATGTGTTTGGGTTGGTTTGTTTATTTAAGAGTTTATTCACACAAACAAATTCCCTAAAGAGCTGTATTCTTCATTTTAATTCTGTCAAATCAAAAGTGTTTGATAGTGGAGGAAATGTCTTATAAAACTCAAGTTGTCTTGTACTCTTTGCAGAAATTATGGATGATGTAAAATGAATCATCCTGCATTTACAGCCTTATGTTCTGTATGTGTTGGATGAGAAGATAGTTTGAATCAAATGAATCCTAAAGTTAATAATTAAACAGTTTTATTTCCTGAATTCAGAAGGATTACATTAATTACTTTTGTCTCTTTTTTGAAAATGCAAAAGCCTGCTAATATTGGCTGAGAATGCTGGGGCAAACATCTTTTTAATTACTTACCTAATGTATTAACCTTCTGTGTAAAGTTGTCTGACCATCACACCATAAAGGTAATGTTAATAGAATTCCTGTTAAGCCTTTGGATATTTTTGCTCATTTGAGGATCAGCTTTTATTTGCTTTATTTAAGCTGTCCTTAATAATCTTGAATAACAAATAGAAGTTGTGTTTTCTGACTTTCAGACATGTAGGAAATATTTGCAAGGTCTGCTGAAAAGAATAGTAAAACAGGAAATCATGTAAGGAATTTGAATGTTTCATAAAATGAGAAGCAAAGCCACAGTAATGAGCCAGGAAATCTCATTTCTTTGTTCTTAAATTTTGAAATTAAAGGTTTTTTCCCAAGGCAATTTAGGAAAATCGGTTGAAAGAAGGCTGGCTGAGAGTGGACAAGTGGTTCCTGTGTGAATGAACCCAGTACTTCCAAAAGTACACTCAGACGAACAATATGATTAGGGTGTGCTTTTTTAATAGGGTAAAGAGAAGAGTTTTCCTCCTTGATTTTGCTAATGTCTTTTAGCTGTGTTTTCATTGTAGAGCCCACAGCTCATGTGGCCATTTCTCTATTAGTTTAAATAAACTAGCTTGTCTCCTATTAGCCGTGTAACCACAACAGTGAATATATCTTGCAGTTCGTTCTGTAACTGGGAAAGAAATATAGGCCTGCATAATGAAATTTTCCGTTTAGAACTTCTGGAATTTTTTTTTCCTTGTAGGCATTTCTAAAAATAGTTTCCATTAAAGCATTACTTTGGAGAAGATAATAGGAAACTGAACAAAATTAAACATTGAGTTAAAGCAAAATAATCTTGAAAACATTGTCAGGCCTGTAATTATGCATTTTTTTGTTTTTTTCTCATCATGGTCTATTACAAAGAGTTTAGTAAAAGCTTAATGCAGGGAAAATTAACAAAAAAATAATGCAGACATGTTAGGAAGACTTCTTGTGAAGGCAGCTTAAAGATGTGATAATTAGGGGGCAAATACTAGTTTGAATTTAAGATGTATGAAACATTGAGTGAGTTAGTCTTTTTGACATTACCCCACCAGAATAGCAAAATGACTCACTATTGAATTAGTTGATCATTAAAACTAATACTTATTACAGAATAGACAATTTCTCATTTACTTCTTCCCTGCTGTGTAGGAGCTTTTCCAGCCACTAAGTGGAAAGAAACTAGAAAAGTCTTGGAAAGCAGCTGGCTTCAGGAGTTATTCTTAGGATTATAACTAGTCCGTCTCCTGCTTTTGCTAATTGCTACCACATGGAGCAGTGAAGCTTTAGCAAAATGTTGACTCAGTATAAGTATCAAAATAGAAAACCAAAAATGACTATTGTCACGCTTAGGCATGAAAGTCTTATCAATTATGGACAAGAAAATAATTACTTTTTAACCTTCATTTAGACTATATTTTAGTTTCTTGTTCCTTCATGCATATATTCTTTTCCCAGTTATTTTGTCATTGGAGTACCTAAATTAATAGTGAGGTGAATAACCTACTGTTATTTATTATTGACATTTAAACTGTCACTGGATTTTAGAAGTCCATATTTTCCTCCACAAATAAGCATCTTCTTATGGTACACTGAGATCAGTTTGTCATAGTTCATTTTCATTAAGCTTGAAAGATCTCCCTTCAAAGAGAAGGTGATAGCAATTTTGTTCTTGATGTGGTGCAGCTAATTGTAGTTCCTGCTGGCCGCAAATTCACAGGATTTTATAAAACTGCTAATGTGTGCTCTAAGTACCCTGTACTCTAATATCTCTGGTTCAGCCAGTATTTGCAGTTCCTGGCTGGTTTATGCCGTTACTAATCATGTGATGGAAGTCTCTTGGTCTTCTCTGCCTAAATCTTCTGCCATTTTTTTCTAAGCCCAAGTAACAGTGTCCAATACAGGAAAGTTTGGGAATGGAAGAAATTCCTATTCTATGACCGCAATTTCTAAATTTGAAGTTTTATTAACATCTGTTATTCTTGTGTCTTGCTCTGCTTTTCTGCACAAAAATGAGTGGCTGATACCCAGACATCAGTATAAATAAGTTCTGTCAGCTTAGCCTATCACTACTGTATTCTTTAAGAGCTTTGTTGTGTATGAGTGCATGGCAAGTTCATACAGATTCTCTCTATGACCTTTCCAAATTTTAATTCAGCAAGAGTACAGCAAAACTAATGACTCCTTTATATTATCTAAGGTTCTTTACAGTTTGCAGAGGAGGAAAGAGTTGGCCTCTTGTTTCTTATTGCTGTCTTGCCAAAGTGGAATGTGAATTTTCAGTATTGCCAATAAAAAGTTACTGTGTAGGTAGATAAATGCATACACAGTCTGGACTTCTAAGTAGACAGAAATAGTGAAGTTTGATTCTTGGTTGGTTCTCTTAGTTTCTAGGTAGATACTGTATAAAACGTCTCATGACTTAAATGAGAGATGAGTTAAACTACTGAACTTTATTACTGCTTTTCATTAGGAATTTTCTCAGTTCTTGCATTTCAGAGTTCATTGCATGTTTCTGAAATAAAACAGCAGCTAAGATTTCTGAAACAGTTTAATTTGTTTGAAAAACCAAACATGTTAAATAGCAGAGTGCTTAAATTAAAGAGAAGAGGATATTCAAGGTAACAAACAGGTGCTGTTAAGTTTGATACTTAGAAGAGGCTTACCCCCTAAGATTCATAAGACTAATTCTTTTCATTAGAGTGTGGGTGTATCTCAGCCAAATTCAAACACCAACCTGCACTAATAACGAGTAATAGTTAATGATGACTTCCATTTATCTCACCAATGGCCAGCAGTGGCTAATGGGTACTCCTGTTCAACTTCACAAGCCATTTTGCAGTGGATATGGGAATGAGCTCACAAGACCAACCCCTTTCCCCTCTTATACTAGAGGTGCTAGAGGTAAGTGTGGTTTGGGGGGAACAAGGGTGGGAGGTCATGAGATGAAAGTGATGTGGGCTTCTTAAATTTTTCACAAACCTCAATAAAGGCATGTATCTGGGGATGGGCAAAGATTCAGTTGAATTCTTACTTTTTGCCCAAAGAGATTACCCAGTCCTAAACTGACATGCTTTCCTTGAACTGGGAGTCAGAAATCCCTTTTCTCTTCTGTTTTTCTGCTGCAGAAATTCCCAACATTCCCATTATGTGGGCTCCAGAGAGGGGTAAGCAACATCTTCAATCCCACCCAATCATTTCCAAACTGATTCTTTGCTAGTATTTTTTTGCTTTTTTTAATCATCATCAGAAACAGTTTTTAGACACATTTTTCCCATTTGTTTGATTTTCTTGTGGATTATCATATTTTTGTTTTATAGGAAGGTCCCATGGCCTCCCCAAGTGCTAGGGTTAGACTCATTTGCTGTTTCCATTTGTGTGCTATTCTCCTGTGGATTTTCATGGTTCACTCTGATCAAATGATATTACCAAAGGTTGAGCATCTAGATTCTTGGGACTGTTTCACTCATGGTATCCTAAGTTGTTGAAAAAGCGCTGCCACCCTGCTGTCCTGTCAATCGTTTGGCAGGCTTATCTTTTGTTCTTGCTGACAGTTGCATCTGATTATTGGTGGACTTTGGTCTCTTTCTGCCTTGTCTATCTGGGGACTGCCTGGCATTCACTACTGTTTTATATTCTCTCTACCTGCTGGCTGTGTGGCATTGTCCTCCTGAAATCTTGGCCCTTTGTCTGACTGTCTGGCATTGCCTCTTGACCAGCTAATTGCTTGACAGTGACTACCTGCTGCCCTGTCCATCTGTTGACCAGCATGAATCGCCTCCTTATTGTCCTTTCGATCTGATTGTACATGGGCATTGGCCTCCTGCTGCCCTGTCTCCTGCTCCAAGTGCCTGGCATTGCCTTCCTGCTGAGTGCATCTGCTGACTTTGTGGGATTGCTCTTCTGCTGCTTGGCGCACCTGCTGACTGTTTGGTACTGCTTTTGCAACTTGCTGAATGTTTGGCATTTTCCTCATGCCTTTTCACCTGATTCTTGAATATAGTGTCCCCTTGCTGCTCTTTGAGTCTGCTTACTCACTGATTCTTGCTCTTTTGCCATCCTGTCCACTTGCTTTTATGCTTGACATTTCTATCATATTGTCCTACCCATCTGCCTAGATTTTATTTCTAAATATGCACCCGTCTGAAAAGATTAAGAAGAATTTTAAGGAATGGGAAAAAAATATTGTCTGGCTGCTTCATGATCTGATCCAGTTTAACATATCAGCCAAAAACTGATCTCAGTACCAGCATTCAGCTTTTTTCATAGAACTACTCAAGACCCTATCCCATCTTATGAAAAAAGAAACCAAACCAAAGTGAATGGTATTTAGTCTTTGCTTCCATCACTTCATTTGATAGGTGTATTACTACAGTACAGTAATACTGTTTCAAGTATTAAATTCTATAGTAATTAAGTACTACAACAGTAATATTACCTAAGGTATTTCAGAATCCATGGAAGGTAGGTAATAACAGGGGTGAAAAACAATCTGTTGCTGAAGCTCAGAAAGATTAAGGTTTGAATGTAGAGCTGTGTTCATTAAACACAGTGGATCAAAGAAGCTAAATAAGAAATTTTACAGCTCTATTTAAAATGGAGGGTTGCAACGAATCTAAATAAACCATTGGATAAGTACAGTATTACCAAACTGAAGTGTGTCCTAATTTCTAGTTCCTACTCTTTCTGTACTGGGAGAATAATCAATTGCCAGTTTACAGAAACCTTTTGTCACTCTCACAGATTAAGTATAACAACTTGACTACATCTGTAAAGTCCATAGTAAGGGAATAAATCATTGTCACATCTTGGAATAAGAAGCAGGATTTCCTGCCTCTTCTTTTAATTCAACTCATTTGATCTCTTTTCCTAGCTCTGCCACAGTTTTTAGCTTATTATGACTGTTTGTGGGTTTAATAGTGTTTTTGACTCCAGTAACAACTAGGAACCGGAGAAAATATTCTGTCATAATGAATCCTGTCATCATTTCATAATAAATTCTTACTACACTTAAAGAAATTATATGTAATGTTCTTTTAACCTTAGCTTTTAATCTCCTCAGATGTATTATTACTGCTTTTGCTATCTTCAGAGGTACCTTAAATATGTTAAATTATGTCTAAGCATAGAGGCAGGGTGTCTTCCCTTGAGTCAGTAGCAGCTTTCAGGAGTGTGGGACCAGCTGTGGAATCAGAGAAAGACACTGTGGGAGAGCACCTTGTTCCCATGCCCCCAACACCAGCTTGCTGGTGTGGAGGATGGCTCCCAGGACAGTTGACGGTGTTCTGAGGAAGAGCTAGTAGGACCATTCTCCCCATTTTCAAGTTAATGTTTAGAAACCAGTAAACTTGTATTTTGCTCCAAGGAACTGGAGGATGTGAATGTCCTCTTATTTTACTCCTTCGCAGTCTCGTAGGCTCTCCTGGTCCTCTCTCATCTCAGCCTTTCCAACCCTCCCTTGCTTTTCCAAGCATATTTTTTTCACAACTTTATGAACTCTTAAAGACGGTAGGCTGTCAGTCTCTCACTTCCCACCAGCTTCATGCTGTCGAAGGGTGTGGTGACAAGAACAGGTCTCAGTGGCAAATCTCTTTCTCCAAGCTTTAGCTCCCAGAGTTACTTTGATGCTTCCCTAGGCTATTGTTTGAAAAGTGTATCAGCTAGAAGGGAGGAGGAATATTCACTCTAGCCCTGCGGGGCTGCAGGGTACTACTAGAACTCACTTCTTATCCCAAGAAACATAAGTAATTTGTTCATGTATCATTTTAGTTATTTTTAATATAGTTTGTCTATATTAATATTACCTTCAAAATGAGGGGATTTTTTCAAATAATATTCAAGTTACATAAATTTTAAATGTAGAAAAACAGCAGAAGCTGGAGGAAAATAAACAGTAAGCTTTTTCTTGAATGTATGGAATTTTCTTGACTGAAAATTATACCTACCACAGAATTGATGCAATGCTGTCTTAGGCAGCTTCACTGTAACAAATCAAGTCAAATCAGTTTTCCATCTGAAGTGATCAAGTTATGGTACAAATATTTAAATTACTTTTTTAAAAATCTGTGGTAAGTTGAAAGAATAAATTTTAGGTTTTGTCTTATAAATGAGTCAACATTTGGTTAAAGAAACAATGACAGATTTGCACACAAAGCCCTGTGAGTAACATCTTCTCTATCAAATCCCATGTAACAGTGATATACTACATAATTTTATCTTTTTTTTTTTTTTTTTTTAATAGGGGTTTTGGGGAGGTTTTTATAAATCTTTTGTTTGTGTTCTTTTCTGGGTGGGGGGAGGGTTGAAGGTATTCTTTAGTCTACTCTGTACTAATTTTCAACCAAAAATTAGCTTTTGGAACATCCGTGAAGGGTTCGAAGTCTTTCCAGCTTGTGGAGTTTCCCTTTCCAGAGTAACAAAATTTCCTTTATCAGCCCAATTGTATCTCAGGTTTTTTCCGCTTGTTAGACTCTTTTTCTTCCTTATTATCTGTGTTAAAAACCCTTGTTACAGTTCTCATAGTCATTTCCTGAACTACAGGATCTAAATCCTATACATTACTTGTCAGGAGAGAGAGTGTTGTTATATATTCTCTTGACTTCAATGCAATTTTTAATTTGCTTTTTTTTTTTTTTTTTTTTTCTTTTTTTCAGTTTGCTTTCTTTATTCTTCTCTGTTTTCTAAAGGTATCCTTTCTGATGATAGCACATTGCATCCTCTAAGCAACTAATTCCTTCAGTTGTTTCTGAAAAGAAAACAAATTCCTAACTAATACAGGTCTTTTGCACTCAAACCAAAATAGAGATATATGATTATTTTTTACCCTTGGGATTTCCAGAAGGTGTTTAACTGCCCTGATCCATTTAATCACCGCTTTCACTTTCTGTTGAAGTTTTCCATTCTTTTAAGACTAATGTGTCTGACAGTGATTCATATCAACTTGGAACTCAGATTTTATTATATCCGTATGCTGTGTCTGGATTCAGATTGAAAAATTTATTTGGTTAATTTTAGACAAGAATGCCTTAAATGATACATGTTGTGCTAAAGAACATACATGCCTTTTGGTTCATGCTTGTCATCACTGGCAAAGGCTTTTGCTGTTACAACTCATGTAACAATTCGCGGAATGAATACTGATACAGAGTAAGCCCCAGTGTCTCTCTACTGATGCTTCTTAGCTTCCACAGGCCAGTAGCTTTTGTTGGAAAAATGAGATGATGTTGCATTAAGAATATAGAAATTTGACAGAAAGTCAATCCCTTGCTTCCTAGCTGCTCCCCAGAGATCCGAGGGGGTGGGTGCAGTCAGCTTACTTTCTGACTGCAACCAATTTGGCACTTTAAGTCTGGTCGCATTCAGTAAGAACTCTCATGAGCATAGATTCACAAATAGTGTAGTTCATGAAAGCAACATGTTCCACGTTCTTGTTATATTGACTGCAATAAATGCACTAGATCTCCAAAATGGAAGTGTATAGCACTATGTACAAGTCTTCCCAGGTATTGTCCAATGCAGGCAGAGGCACAAATCTTACAAAGAGGCATCCCAGCTTTGGGGAGGGAGAGAGGAAAAGGCCTGTTCACTTGTCTGCGGAATGAGGTCATATTCTCATCCTCTGCCAAAGAGGATTTCAAATGCAAAATTTATACTTTTGGGAGAAGTGGAGATGAGATTGTAGTCAAATATCCTGTTGCTGCCTTCATATGTGGTGGGGGGGCAGCCACTTGTGTGTAAATCAGGGGTATTGCATCCCTATCAGCAGGCCATCATCCCCACATTAATCCCTTTACCACCTATCTCACAGCGTCTCTCTTGGCTTTAGGCCATATTCCTACAGATGGATGAGCAAAGTAATGTATCAGTGACTGTTGTTCCCCCCAGTACATTTTGCTGCTGTTCTGACCAGACAGATTTTAGATTCGGCCTGGAGAACAGAGGCTTCAGGGAGGCCTTATTGCAGCCTTTCAGTACTTAAAGAGGGACTATAAAAAGGATAGGACCAAACTCTTTAGTCAGGCCTGATGTGATAGGGCAAGAGGGAATGATTTTAAACTGAAGGAGGGTTAATTCAGACGTTAAGGAAGAAAATCCTTACTGTGAGGTTAGTACTGCACTGGCACAGGTTGCGCAGAGGAGCTATGGATGACCCATCCCTGTTCAAGGTCAGGTTTGATGGGGCTCTGAACAACTTGATCTAGTTGAAGATATCCTTGCTTATTGCAGGGGGGTTGGATTTAAATGGCCTTTAAGAGGTCCTTCCCAACACAAACAATTCTATGACTTGCTGGAGCTTCTTTCACTTAATTTGGGAGTTTGATGAAGTAATATTTATATAATTGTTTGGAAATTTTATCTGAGACTGCACCTAAGCTTTTGTTTGATTTGGCCTTTGTTGCTCTCATGGAACATCATAGCAACAGTAATCAATCTTTTTCACCTTCACTGTTTGCTTTTAAGAAATATTTGTACATCTTCATTAGACTTTTTTCTTGTAACCTTTTTGCAGATAGACTGAGAGAGTAGTAAATAAGCTTTATTTTGTGTAATGTTGCAATCACACGCATCACTTACTCAAGTGAGTTCATAATCATCACAGTCAAGTGGCAGATTTTAAAACTGAATGAAACCTACACATTGCACCTTTAATTTTGGCTGAGTTTTTGGGCT
>JAKEPQ010000122.1:0-52411 GCA_024500445.1 Entomyzon cyanotis | reverse complement strand
AATAAAAGGCGACAAAAAACCCCAAAATTCCCTAAAAATCTTGGGAATAAAAAGAGATCAAAGTCCCAAATTTCCTTAAAAAATCCAGGGGAAAAAAATGGAATTTTCCCCCAAAAATCAAGAGGATAAAATGGGATTTTCCCCAAAAAATCAAGAGGATAAAATGGGATTTTCCCCAAAAAATCAAGAGGAAAAAATGGAATTTTCCCCAAAAAATCAAGAGGAAAAAATGGAATTTTGCCCCAAAAATCCAAGGGAAAACCCAGAATTTTTCCCCCAAAAATCAAGAGGAAAAAATTGAATTTTCCCTCACAAAATCAAGAGGAAAAAATTGAATTTTCCCTCAAAAAATCAAGAGGAAAAAATGGAATTTTCCCTCAAAAATCAAGAGGAAAAAATTGAATTTTCCCCCAAAAATCCAGAGGAAAACCCAGAATTTTTCCCCAAAAAATCAAGAGGAAAAAATGGGATTTTCCCCAAAAATCAAGAGGAAAAAATGGAATTTTCCCCAAAAAATCAAGAGGAAAAAATGGAATTTTGCCCCAAAAATCCAGAGGAAAAAATGGAATTTTCCCCCAAAAATCAAGAGGAAAAAATTGAATTTTCCCCAAAAAATCCAGAGGAAAACCCAGAATTTTTCCCCAAAAAATCAAGAGGAAAAAATGGAATTTCCCCCAAAAAATCAAGAGGAAAAAATGGAATTTTCCCCCAAAAATCAAGAGGAAAAAATGGAATTTTCCCCCAAAAATCAAGAGGAAAAAATTGAATTTTCCCCAAAAAATCCAGAGGAAAACCCAGAATTTTTCCCCAAAAAATCAAGCGGAAAAAATGGAATTTCCCCCAAAAAATCAAGAGGGAAAAATGGAATTTTCCCCCAAAAATCAAGAGGAAAAAATGGAATTTCCCCAAAAAATCAAGAGGAAAAAATGGAATTTTCCCCCAAAAATCCAGAGGAAAAAATTGAATTTTCCCCCAAAAATCCAGAGGAAAACCCAGAATTTTTCCCCCAAAAAATCAAGAGGAAAAAAATGGAATTTTCCCCAAAAAATCCAGAGGAAAAAATGGAATTTCCCCCAAAAATCCAGAGGAAAAAATGGAATTTTCCCCCAAAAAATCCAGAGGAAAAAATGGAATTTTCCCCCAAAAATCCAGAGGAAAAAATGGAATTTTCCCCCAAAAAATCAAGAGGAAAAAATTGAATTTTCCCCCAAAAATCCAGAGGAAAAAATGGAATTTTCCCCCAAAAATCAAGAGGAAAAAATTGAATTTTCCCCAAAAATCCAGAGGAAAACCCAGAATTTTTCCCCAAAAAATCAAGCGGAAAAAATGGAATTTCCCCCAAAAAATCAAGAGGAAAAAATGGAATTTTCCCCCAAAAATCAAGAGGAAAAAATGGAATTTCCCCCAAAAAATCAAGAGGAAAAAATGGGAATTTTCCCCCAAAAATCCAGAGGAAAAAATTGAATTTTCCCCCAAAAATCCAGAGGAAAACCCAGAATTTTTCCCCCAAAAATCAAGAGGAAAAAAATGGAATTTTCCCCAAAAAATCCAGAGGAAAAAATGGAATTTCCCCCAAAAATCCAGAGGAAAAAATGGAATTTTCCCCCAAAAATCCAGAGGAAAAAATGGAATTTTCCCCCAAAAAATCAAGAGGAAAAAATTGAATTTTCCCCCAAAAATCCAGAGGAAAAAATGGAATTTTCCCCCAAAAAATCAAGAGGAAAAATTGAATTTTCCCAAAAAATCCAGAGGAAAACCCAGAATTTTTCCCCAAAAAATCAAGCGGAAAAAATGGAATTTCCCCAAAAAATCAAGAGGAAAAAAATGGAATTTTCCCCCAAAAATCAAGAGGAAAAATGGAATTTCCCCCAAAAAATCAAGAGGAAAAAATGGAATTTTCCCCCAAAAATCCAGAGGAAAAAATTGAATTTTCCCCCAAAAATCCAGAGGAAAACCCAGAATTTTTCCCCCAAAAATCAAGAGGAAAAAAATGGAATTTTCCCCAAAAAATCCAGAGGAAAAAATGGAATTTCCCCCAAAAATCCAGAGGAAAAAATGGAATTTTCCCCCAAAAATCCAGAGGAAAAAATGGAATTTTCCCCCAAAAATCCAGAGGAAAAAATGGAATTTTCCCCCAAAAAATCAAGAGGAAAAAATTGAATTTTCCCCCAAAAATCCAGAGGAAAAAATTGAATTTTCCCCAAAAAATCCAGAGGAAAACCCAGAATTTTTCCCCCAAAAATCCAGAGGAAAAAATGGAATTTTCCCCCAAAAATCAAGAGGAAAAAATTGAATTTTCCCTCAAAAAATCCAGAGGAAAAATGGAATTTTCCCCAAAAAATCAAGAGGAAAAAATTGAATTTTACCCCAAAAATCCAGAGGAAAAAATGGGATTTTCCCTCAAAAATCCAGAGGAAAAAATGGAATTTTCCCCCCAAAAATCAAGAGGAAAAAATGGAATTTTCCCCCAAAAATCCAGAGGAAAACCCAGAATTTTTCCCCAAAAAATCCAGAGGAAAAAATGCAATTTTCCCCCAAAAATCAAGAGGAAAAAATGGAATTTTCCCCAAAAAATCAAGAGGAAAAAATGGAATTTTCCCTCAAAAAATCAAGAGGAAAATATGGAATTTCCCCCAAAAAATCCAGAGGAAAAAATGGAATTTTCCCCCAAAAATCAAGAGGAAAAAATGGAATTCTCCCCCAAAAATCAAGAGGAAAAAATGGAATTTTCCCCCAAAAATCCAGAGGAAAACCCAGAATTTTTCCCCAAAAATCCAGAGGAAAAAATTGAATTTTCCCTCAAAAAATCAAGAGGAAAAAAATGGAATTTTCCCAAAAAATCCAGAGGAAAAAATGGAATTTTCCCCCAAAAATCCAGAGGAAAACCCAGAATTTTTCCCCCAAAAATCAAGAGGAAAAAATGGAATTTTCCCCCAAAAATCAAGAGGAAAAAATTGAATTTTCCCTCAAAAAATCAAGAGGAAAAAATGGAATTTTCCCCCAAAAATCCAGAGGAAAAAATGGAATTTCCCCCAAAAATCCAGAGGAAAAAATGGAATTTTCCCCCAAAAAATCAAGAGGAAAAAATGGAATTTTCCCCCAAAAATCAAGAGGAAAAAATTGACCTTTCCCCCAAAAAATCAAGAGGATAAAATGGGATTTTCCCCCAAAAATCAAGAGGAAAAAATGGAATTTTCCCCCCAAAAATCCAGAGGAAAAAATGGAATTTTCCCCCAAAAATCAAGAGGAAAAAATTGAATTTTCCCCCAAAAATCCAGAGGAAAACCCAGAATTTTTCCCCAAAAATCAAGAGGAAAAAAATGGAATTTTCCCCAAAAAATCAAGAGGAAAAAATGGAATTTTCCCCCAAAAATCCAGAGGAAAACCCAGAATTTTTCCCCCAAAAATCCAGAGGAAAAAATGGAATTTTCCCCCAAAAATCAAGAGGAAAAAATTGAATTTTCCCTCAAAAAATCCAGAGGAAAAAATGGAATTTTCCCCAAAAAATCAAGAGGAAAAAATTGAATTTTACCCCAAAAATCAAGAGGAAAACCCAGAATTTTTCCCCAAAAAATCCAGAGGAAAAAATGGAATTTTCCCCCAAAAATCCAGAGGAAAAAATGGGATTTTCCCTCAAAAATCCAGAGGAAAAAATGGAATTTTCCCCCAAAAATCAAGAGGAAAAAATGGAATTTTCCCCCAAAAATCCAGAGGAAAACCCAGAATTTTTCCCCAAAAAATCCAGAGGAAAAAATGGAATTTTCCCCCAAAAATCAAGAGGAAAAAATGGAATTTCCCCCAAAAAATCCAGAGGAAAAAATGGAATTTTCCCCCAAAAATCAAGAGGAAAAAATGGAATTTCCCCCAAAAAATCAAGAGGAAAAAATGGAATTTTCCCTCAAAAAATCAAGAGGAAAATATGGAATTTCCCCCAAAAATCCAGAGGAAAAAATGGAATTTTCCCCCAAAAATCAAGAGGAAAAAATGGAATTTTCCCCAAAAAATCAAGAGGAAAAAAATGGAATTTCCCCCAAAAAATCAAGAGGAAAAAATGGAATTTTCCCCCAAAAATTTAGGAATAAAAGGAGACAAAACCCCAAAAATTCCCTCTAAACTCCGGAACGCAGAAGGGTTGGAATTCTCCCCGAGCTCTGCGGGTTTTGGGGATTTAGGGATTATTTGGGATTATTTGGGATTATTTGGGGAAAATTGGATTAAAGGATTGGGGATTGGGGGAGGGGCCGGGTGGGGGAGGGGAGGGGGGTTGGGGTTTTGGGGTTTTTGGGGTTTTTGGGGTTTTTTTGGATTTTGGGATTTTGGGTTTGGGGTTTTCTGGGATTTTGGGATCTCAGGGATTTGGGATTTTGGGGTTTTGGGGTTTTTCAGGTTTTTGGGGTTTTGGTTTTGGGGTTTTTTGGGATTTTGGAGTTTTTTTGGGTTTGGGGTTTTCTGGGATTTTTGGGTTTGGGTTTTGGGGTTTACTGGGATTTGGGATTTTGGTTTTGGGGTTTTCGGGGATTTTGGGGATTTGGGGTTTTGGTTTTGGGGTTTTTAAGGTTTTTGGGGTTTGGGGGATTTGGGGTTTTGGGGTTTTTTGGGGTTTTGGGTTTTGGGTTTTCTGGGATTTTGGGATTTTGGTTTTGGGGTTTTTAAGGTTTTTGGGGTTTGGGGGATTTGGGGTTTTGGGGTTTTTTTGGGTTTTGGGTTTGGGGTTTTCTGGGATTTTGGGATCTCAGAGATTTGGGATTTTGGGGTTTTGGGGTTTTTCAGGTTTTTGGGGTTTTGGTTTTGGGGTTTTTTGGGATTTTGGAGTTTTTTTGGGTTTGGGGTTTTCTGGGATTTTGGGGTTTGGGTTTTGGGGTTTACTGGGATATGGGATTTTGGTTTTGGGGTTTTTTGGGATTTTGGGGATTTGGGGTTTACTGGGATTTGGGATTTTGGTTTTGGGGTTTTCGGGGATTTTGGGGATTTGGGGTTTTGGTTTTGGGGTTTTCTGGGATTTGGGATTTTGGTTTTGGAGTGTTTTGGGGGTTTGGGTTTGGGGTTTTTTGGGGTTTTGGTTTTGGGGTTTTCTGGGATTTTGGGATCTCAGGGATTTGGGATTTTGGGGTTTTGGGGTTTTTAAGGTTTTTGGGGTTTTGGTTTTGGGGTTTTTTTGGATTTTGGAGTTTTTTTGGTTTTGGGGTTTTCTGGGATTTTGGGGTTTTGGGGTTTACTGGGATTTGGGATTTTGGTTTTGGGGTTCTTTGGGGTTTTGGTTTTGGGGTTTTTAAGGTTTTTGGGATTTTGGTTTTGGGGTTTTCTGGGATTTGGGATTTGGGATTTTGGTTTTGGAGTGTTTTGGGGTTTTGGGTTTGGGGTTTTCGGGGATTTTGGGGATTTGGGGTTTTGGTTTTGGGGTTTTCTGGGATTTTGGGATTTTGGTTTTGGGGTTTTTAAGGTTTTTGGGGTTTGGGGGATTTGGGGTTTTGGGGTTTTTTTGGGTTTTGGGTTTTCTGGGATTTTGGGATCTCAGGGATTTGGGATTTTGGGGTTTTGGGGTTTTTCAGGTTTTTGGAGTTTTGGTTTTGGGGTTTTTTGGGATTTTGGAGTTTTTTTGGGTTTGGGGTTTTCTGGGGTTTTGGGGTTTTGGTTTTGGGGTTCTTTGGGATTTTGGGGATTTGGGGTTTTTAAGGTTTTTGGGATTTTGGTTTTGGGGTTTTCTGGGATTTGGGATTTTGGTTTTGGAGTGTTTTGGGGTTTTGGGTTTGGGGTTTTCGGGGAGTTTGGGGATTTGGGGTTTTGGTTTTGGGGTTTTTTGGGGTTTTGGTTTTGGGGTTTTCTGGGATTTTGGGATTTTGGTTTTGGGGTTTTTAAGGTTTTTGGGGTTTGGGGGATTTGGGGTTTTGGGGTTTTTTTGGGTTTTGGTTTTGGGGTTTTCTGGGATTTTGGGATCTCAGAGATTTGGGATTTTGGGGTTTTGGGGTTTTTCAGGTTTTTGGGGTTTTGGTTTTGGGGTTTTTTGGGATTTTGGAGTTTTTTTGGGTTTGGGGTTTTCTGGGATTTTGGGGTTTTGGATTTTGGGGTTTTTGGGGTTTTGGTTTTGGGGTTTTTTTGGGTTTTGGTTCTGGGGTTTTTAAGATTTTTGGGGTTTTGGTTTTGGGGTTTTCTGGGATTTGGGTTTTGGTTTTGGGGTTTTGGGTTTTTTGGGGTTTTTTGGGATTTTGGGGTTTGGTTTTTGGGGATTTTGGTTTTGGAGTTTTTAAGGCTTTTGGGTTTTTTTTGGATTTTGGGGTTTTGGGGATGTGGGGTCTCAGGGATCTGGGGTTTTGGTTTTGGAGTTTTTTGGGATTTTGGGGTCCTCTGGGATTTTGGGATCTCAGGGATTTTGGGTTTTGGGATTTGGTTTTGGGTTTTTTTGGGATTTTGGGGATTTGGGGTTTTGGGGTTTTCCAGGTTTTTGGGGTTTTGGTTTTGGAGTTTTGGGGTTTTGTTTTTAGGGTTTTCAAGGCTTTTGGGGTCTCAGGGATTTGGGGTTTTGGAGTCCTAAAAGCTTCTGGGGTCTCAGCGATTTGAGGTTTTGGGGTTTTCTGGGATTTTGGGATCTCAGGGATTTCGGGTTCTAGGGATTTTGGGTTTTGGTTTTGGGGTTTATGAGGCCTTTGGGGTCTCAGGGATTTGGGGTTTTGGGGATTTGGGGTTTTGGTTTGGGGATTTTCAAGGCTTTTTAGGGTCTCAGGGATTTGGGGTTTTGGGGTCCCTATTTTTAGGGGTTTTGATTTTGGGGTCCTGATTTTTGGGGATTCTCAATCTTGGGGATCCCAAAACCTAAAGGGGTTCCGATTTTGGGATTCCCAATTTTTGGGATTTCTGATTTTGGGATTCCCAATTTTTGGGATTCCCAATTTTTTGGGATTCCCATTTTGGGGATTTCTGATTTTGGGATTCCTAATTTTTGGGATTTCTGATTTTGGGATTCCCAATTTTTGGGATTCCCAATTTTTTTGAATTCCCATTTTGGGGATTTCCCACTCTCCTCCCCATCCACTGGGGGGCGCCAACTGCAATGGGCGTGGCCTCGTTGCCCCCTCATTTACATAACCCCGCCCCTCACAGCCCCCTCCCCTTCTCCCTCCCTCCGCCTCACCCAATCACCTTCCAGCACCCGCGCCGCTAACCAATAGAAACCCCCCATTCCGCTCGCCCCGCCCCTCGTGGGCGTGGCCTCGGCTGAGGCGGTGGCGGCCGGGCGGCTGAGGCGGCAGAAGCTGCGGAGCGGCGGCCGCGCCGGGAGAGCTCCGCCGAGAGCTCGGCAGCCCCGGGGCGGCCGGGGAGCGCGCGGGGAGAGCCGGAGAGACCCCCGAGAGAACCGGAGAGACCCCCGGAGAGAGCCGGAGAGGCTCCCGGCGAGATCCGCGGGGAGAAGCGGAGAGATCCGCGGGGAGAAGCGGAGAGGCCTGCAGTGACCCCGCAGCCCCGGCCTGGATTTGGTGAGGGGCCCGGGGCTCGGCGCTGAGGGCCGGCCAGCCCGCCGCGGCTACGGAGCGGCTCTGGACCTTGTGCTGAGGGCTGGACCGACCCTCGGAGCTTCGTAACCGGATAGCGGAGCTTCGTAACCGGATAGCGGAGCTTCTAAACGGATCCCGGAGCTTCTAACCGACCCTCGGAGCTTCGTGACCGGATAGCGGAGCTTCTAACCGGATAGCGGAGCTGCGTAACCGGATAGCGGAGCTTCGTAACCGGATAGCGGAGCCTCTAACCGACCCTCGGAGCCTCATCCCGGCTGCCTCCCCAGCCCCGCCGCGCTCCGGATCCTCAGCCCGGTTTCCCCTCTCCCTCAGCCCGGTTTCCCCCTCTCCCTCAGCCCGGTTTCCTCCTCTCCCTCAGCCCGGTTTCCCCCCCTCTCCCTCAGCCCGGTTTCCCTCTCCCTCAGCCCGGTTTCCCCCATTCCCTCAGCCCGGTTTCCCCTCTCCCTCAGCCCGGTTTCCCCCATTCCCTCAGCCCGGTTTCCCCTCTCCCTCAGCCCGGTTTCCCTCTCCCTCAGCCCGGTTTCCTCCCTCTCCCTCAGCCCGGTTTCCCTCTCTCCCTCAGCCCGGTTTCCCCTCTCCCTCAGCCCGGTTTCCCCTCTCCCTCAGCCCGGTTTCCCCTCTCCCTCAGCCCGGTTTCCCCTTCCTCCCTCAGCCCGGTTTCCCCGTTCCCTCAGCCCGGTTTCCCCCTCTCCCTCAGCCCGGTTTCCCCTCTCCCTCAGCCCGGTTTCCCTCTCTCCCTCAGCCCGGTTTCCCCTCTCCCTCAGCCCGGTTTCCCCGTTCCCTCAGCTCGGTTTCCCCGTTCCCTCAGCCCGGTTTCCCCGTTCCCTCAGCTCGGTTTCCCCGTTCCCTCAGCCCGGTTTCCCCGTTCCCTCAGCTCGGTTTCCCCGTTCCCTCAGCCCGGTTTCCCCTCTCCCTCAGCCCGGTTTCCCCTCTCCCTCAGCCCGGTTTCCCCGTTCCCTCAGCCCGGTTTCCCCTCTCCCTCAGCCCGGTTTCCCCGTTCCCTCAGCCCGGTTTCCCCCTCTCCCTCAGCCCGGTTTCCCCTCTCCCTCAGCCCGGTTTCCCCTCTCCCTCAGCCCGGTTTCCCCTTCCCTCAGCCCGGTTTCCCCTCTCCCTCAGCCCGGTTTCCCCCTCTCCCTCAGCCCGGTTTCCCCTCTCCCTCAGCCCGGTTTCCCCTCTCCCTCAGCCCGGTTTCCCTCTCTCCCTCAGCCCGGTTTCCCCTCTCCCTCAGCCCGGTTTCCTCCTCTCCCTCAGCCCGGTTTCCCCTCTCCCTCAGCCCGGTTTCCTTCTCTCCCTCAGCTCGGTTTCCCCGTTCCCTCAGCCCGTTCCGGTTCTGCTTTCCCCGTTCCAGTTCCCCGTTCCGTTCCCGGTTCCCGTTCCCGTTTTCCCCGTTCCCGGTTCCCTGTTCCCGCTTCCCCATTCCCTGTCCTTCCCGTTTCGGTCCCTATTCCCGTTTCCCTCATCCCATTCCCGCTTCCCATTCCCTGTTTTTTCCATCCCCTTCCAGCTTCCCATTCCCGCTTCTCCCATCCCATTCCCACTTTTCCCACCCCGCTCCCCATCCCATTCTCACTTTTCCCATTCCCATTCCTGCTTTCCCCACCCCATTCCTGCTTTCCCCACCCCATTCCTGCTTTTCCCACCCCATTCCCGACCCCAACTCCCATTCCCACTTTTCCTGCTTCTCCCATCCCATTCCCCATTCCTATTCCCACTTTTCCTGCTTTTCCCACCCCATTCTCTCTTTTCCCACCCCATTCCCGACCCCAATTCCCATTCCCACTTTCCCCACTTTCCCCACCCCATTCCTGCTTTTCCCACCCCATTCCCGACCCCAATTCCCGTTCCCACTTTCCCCTCTTTCCCCACCCCATTCCCCATTCCTACTCCCACTTTCCCCACCCCATTCCCTCTTTCCCCACCCCATTCCCGACCCCAATTCCCATTCCCATTCCCTCTTTCCCCATTCCCAATCCCGCCATGCCCCCGGTGAGGTTCCTGCTCTCCTGGCTGCTCTCGCTGTGTCTCCTGCTGCTGCTGGGAGCTCCGTGGGGCTGCAGCGTGCTCTGCTCCCTGGGGCTGGGGCTGAGCGTTGGATCGTGGAGATGGATCAGGATCGTCCTGAAAACAGCGCCCAGGGACCTCTTGTGAGTGACACTGGGGACACTGGGGACATTGGGGACACTGGGGACACTGGGGACATTTGGGGACATTGGGGACATTGGGGACACTGGGGACACTGGGGACATTTGGGGACATTGGGGACATTGGGGACACTGGGGACACTGGGGACATTTGGGGACATTGGGGACATTTGGGGACATTGGGGACATTTGGGGACATTGTGGGGACACTGGGGACACTGGGGACACTGGGGACATTGTGGGGACACTGGGGACACTGGGGACATTGGGGACACTGGGGACATTGGGGACATTGGGGACATTGGGGGTTGCTGTGGTTGGCAGTGAGAACGGCATTTGGGGAGCTGAGCTGAGCTCAAAGCTGAGCCTGAAACCCAAACTGACCCCAAAGTGACCCCAAAGCCCAAATGTGACCCCAAACTGACCCCAAACCCCAAACTTGACCCCAGACTGACCCCAAACTTGACCCCAAACTTGACCCCAGACTGACCCTATACCTGACCCCAAACCCCAAACTTGACCCCAAAACCCAGACGGGATCCCAAACCCCAAACTTGACCCCAGACCCAAACATGACCCCAGACTGACCCCAAACCCAAACCTGACCCCAGACCTGACCCCAGACCTGAGCCCAAACCCCAAACGTGATCCCAAACCTGAGGCCAAACCCTAAACCTGACCCTGCTGACCTTGACCACTCCTCTGACCCCAAACCCCAATTCTGACCCCAAACCCCAACTCTGACCCCAAAATTGACCCCAAATCCCCATCTCTGACCCCAAAATTGACCCCAAATCCCCAACTCTGACCCCAAAATTGACCCCAAACCCCCAATTCTGACCCCAAAACTGACCCCAAACCCCCAATTCTGACCCCAAAATTGACCCCAAAGCCCCAAATCTGACCCCAAACCCCAAATTCTGACCCCAAAATTGACCCCAAATCCCCAAAATTGACCCCAAACCCCCAATTCTGACCTCAAATCCCCAATTCTGACCCCAAATTCCCTATTCTGACCCCAAAATTGACCCCAAATCCCCAAATTCTGACCCCAAATCCCCAAATTCTGACCCCAAACCCCCAATTCTGACCCCAAATCCCCAAATTCTGACCCCAAATCCCTCAATTCTGACCCCAAAATTGACCCCAAACCCCAATTCTGACCCCAAACCCCAATTCTGACCCCAAAATTGACCCCAAATCCCCAAAATTGACCCCAAATCCCCAAAATTGACCCCAAACCCCCAATTCTGACCCCAAAATTGACCCCAAATCCCCAATTCTGACCCCAAATCCCCAATTCGGACCCCCCAATTCTGACCCCAAACCCCAATTCTGACCCCAAATCCTCTTTTTTTTCCCACCCAGAAAAAGCCAGGAATTGTTTCTCCTGAAAACCTTGGAAAAAATCCCAAATTCCTTTTTCCTAGGATTTCCCAGGGGGAATGAAATCCAAATTTTTTGGCACAGAAAACAAAGAAACCTTTGATGAGGTTTTTATAAAAAAAGGGAGAAAAAAAGCAGTTTTGTTCTCCAAGGATTTTGATTTTTTGGGAGATTTCCAGAGGAAGAAAAGGAACATCCTGGATTTTTTTTTTTTTTTTTTTTTTTGGGATGAAATCCTCGATTTTTTGGGATGAAACTCGTGGGAAAAAAGGGAATTTTAGGGGATTTTTTGGGAAATCTCAATCCTCGCTGAGGGAAAACACCAAATTTTGGGGAATTTTTGGGGATAAATGGAATTTCCTCATTTTGGGAGACCCAAAATCCATGGAATTTCGGGGAAAAATGGGGATTTTTCCTCCCTGGGGGTGAGAAAAACCCCAAATCTTTGGGAATTTTCCATCCCCAGCCTCTTCCAATCCCCCTAAAATTCCCAAAAATTCCATTTTTTCTCCTAAAATTCCCGAATCTTCTCTATATTCCCAACAGGCTTTTACCCTTTTTCTCCTCCATCCCTTAAACCCCAAAATTCCCCTAAAATTCACTTTTTTGCCCCTAAAATCCCCATTTTTGGACCTAAAATCTCCATTTTTCCTCATAAAATCTTCATTTTCTCACCTAGAACCTTCATTTTTTCACCTAAAATTCCCCAAAAAACCCCCAAAATTCCCCAAAAATCCCTAAAACTTCCTGTTTTTTCTCATTTTCCAGCAGTCTATGGGTTCTGCTCCATCCCCAGCCTCTTCCAATCCCCTAAAATTCCCAAAAATTCCATTTTTTCTCCTAAAATTCCCGAATCTTCTCTATATTCCCAACAGGCTTTTACCCTTTTTCTCCTCCATCCCTTAAACCCCAAAATTCCCCTAAAATTCACTTTTTTCCCCCTAAAATCCCCATTTTTGGACCTAAAATCTCCATTTTTTCCTCATAAAATCTCCGTTTTCCTTATAAAATCTTCCTTTTTCCACCTAGAATCTCCATTTTTTCACCTAAAATTCAAAAAAAATCCCCAAAAATTCCCCAAATTCCCATTTTTTTCACCCAAAAGTTTTGTTTTCCCAGCAGTCTCTGGGTTCTGCTCCATCCCCAGCCTCTTCCAATCCCCTTCCACCTCCAAAAATCCTCATTCTTTACCAAAAATTCCCTTATCTTTTCTATATTCTGAATAGGATTTTACTCTTCTCCACCCTTTAAACCCCAAAATTCCCCTAAAATCTCAAATTTTCCTCGTAAAATCGTCATTTTTTTACCTAGAATCTTCTTTTTTCACCTAGAATTCCCATTTTTTACCAAAAATTCCCTTTTTTTTCCCCCTAAAATTCCCAAATCTTCTCTATATTCCCAGCAGGCTTTTACTCTTCTTCTCCTCCATCACTTAAACCCCCAAATTCCCAAAAATTCTTCCAAAATTTGCCTTTTTTCACCTGAAATCCCCATTTTTCCTCCTAGAATCTCCATTTTCTCACCTAGAATCTCCATTTTTTCACCTAAAATTCCCATTTTTTCACCCAAAATTCCAGAAATTTTTCTAAATTTTCCCAAATTTTCTCATTTTCCAGCGGATTATGGGTGTTACTCCGCGTCCGGCACAACCTGCGCCGTTTCCGCCGCGCCGGCTCCACCATCCCCAGCCTCTTCCAATCCCCTAAAATTCCATTTTTTCCCCTAAAATTCCCAAATCTTTTCTATATTCCCAGTGGGCTTTTACTCTTCTCCTCCTCCATCCCTTAAACCCCAAAATTCCCCTAAAATTCACTTTTTTCCCCCTAAAATCCCCATTTTTGGACCTAAAATCTCCATTTTTTCCTCATAAAATCTCCATTTTTCCTTATAAAATCTTCATTTTTCCACCTAGAATCTCCATTTTTTCACCTAAAATTCAAAAAAAATCCCCAAAAATTCCCCAAATTCCCATTTTTTTCACCCAAAAGTTTTGTTTTCCCAGCAGTCTCTGGGTTCTGCTCCATCCCCAGCCTCTTCCCATCCCCTTCCACCTCCAAAAATCCTCATTCTTTACCAAAAATTCCCTTATCTTTTCTATATTCTGAATAGGATTTTACTCTTCTCCTCCTCCACCCTTTAAACCCCAAAATTCCCCTAAAATCTCAAATTTTCCTCGTAAAATCGTCATTTTTTTACCTAGAATCTTCTTTTTTTCACCTAGAATTCCCATTTTTTACCAAAAATTCCCTTTTTTTCCCCCCTAAAATTCCCAAATCTTCTCTATATTCCCAGCAGGCTTTTACTCTTCTTCTCCTCCATCACTTAAACCCCCAAATTCCCAAAAATTCTTCCAAAATTTGCCTTTTTTCACCTGAAATCCCCATTTTTCCTCCTAGAATCTCCATTTTCTCACCTAGAATCTCCATTTTTTCACCTAAAATTCCCATTTTTTCACCCAAAATTCCAGAAATTTTTCTAAATTTTCCCAAATTTTCTCATTTTCCAGCGGATTATGGGTGTTGCTCCGCGTCCGGCACAACCTGCGCCGTTTCCGCCGCTCGGGCTGCTCCATCCCCAGCCTCTTCCAATCCCCTAAAATTCCATTTTTTCCCCTAAAATTCCCAAATCTTCTCTATATTCCCAGCGGGCTTTTACTCTTCTTCTCCTCCATCCCTTAAACCCCAAAATTCCCTTAAAATTCCCCTAAAATTCCTATTTTTCCTCTAAAATCTCCATTTTTGGACTGGAAATCTCCATTTTTCCACCTAAAATCCTCAGTTTTCCTCATAAAATCTCCATTTTTTCCCCTAGAACTCCCATTTTTTCACCTAGAACTCCCATTTTTTCACCTAAAATTCTCAAAAATTCCCAATTTTCCCCCAAAATTCTTGTTTTTCCAGCGGATTATGGGTGTTGCTCCGCGTCCGGCACAACCTGCGCCGTTTCCGCCGCTCGGGCTGCTCCATCCCCAGCCTCTTCCAATCCCATAAAATTCCATTTTTTCCCCTAAAATTCCCAAATCTTCTCTATATTCCCAGCGGGCTTTTACTCTTCTTCTCCTCCATCCCTTAAACCCCAAAATTCCCTCAAAATTCCCCTAAAATTCCCTTTTTTCCCTCTAAAATCCCCATTTTTGGACTGGAAATCTCCATTTTTCCACCTAAAATCCTCAGTTTTCCTCATAAAATCTCCATTTTTTCACCTAGAATCCCCATTTTTTCACCTAGAATCTCCATTTTTTCACCTAGAATCCCCATTTTTTCACCTAGAATCTCCATTTTTTCACCTAGAATCTCCATTTTTTCACCTAAAATTCTCAAAAATTCCCAATTTTCCCCCAAAATTCTTGTTTTTCCAGCGGATTATGGGTGTTGCTCCGCGTCCGGCACAACCTGCGCCGTTTCCGCCGCTCGGGCTGCTCCATCCCCAGCCTCTTCCAATCCCCTAAAATTCCATTTTTTCCCCTAAAATTCCCAAATCTTCTCTATATTCCCACTGGGCTTTTACTCTTCTTCTCCTCCACCCCTTAAACCCCAAAATTCCCTCAAAATTCCCCTAAAATTCACATATTTTCCCGTAAAATCCCCATTTTTCCACCTAAAATCCTCAGTTTTCCTCATAAAATCTCCATTTTTTCCCCTAGAATCTCCATTTTTTCCCCTAGAACTCCCATTTTTTCACCTAGAATCTCCATTTTTTCACCTAGAACTCCCATTTTTTCACCTAAAATTCTCAAAAATTCCCAATTTTCCCCCAAAATTCTTGTTTTTCCAGCGGATTATGGGTGTTGCTCCGCGTCCGGCACAACCTGCGCCGTTTCCGCCGCGCCGGCTCCACCATCCCCAGCCTCTTCCAGCTCACCGCCAGCCGCTTCCCCGACAAAGCCGCGCTGATCGACGAATCCTCCGGAACGTTCTGGACCTTCCGGCAGCTGGAGGAGTTCTCCAACGCCGTGGCTCACCTGTTCCGGGGTTTGGGATTTGGGAACGGGGACGTCGTGGCGGTTCTCCTGGACTCCAGGAAGGAGTTGGTGGGGATCTGGCTGGGGCTGGGCAAGGCTGGCGCTGAGGCGGCGCTGCTGAATTGTCACCTGCGCAGGGAGGCGCTGGGCCACTGCCTCACCTGTGCCTCGGCCAGGTGTGTCGTGTTCGGGGCTGAGCTGGCGCCAGGTGAGGGGAGGAATGGGGGAGAAATGGGGGGAAATGGGGGGGAAAATGGGGGGAAATGAGGGGAAAAGATGGGGGGAAAATGGGGGGAAATGGGGGGAAATGGGGAAAAATGGGGGAGAAAGTGAGGAAAAACTGAGGGAAAAATGAGGGGAAAATGAGAATAAATTAGGGGAAAATGAGGGGAAATGAGGGGGAAAAGATGGGGGGAAAATGGGGGGAAATGGGGAAAAATGGGGGGGGAAAGAGAGAAAAAAATGATGGAGAAATGAGGGGAAAATGAGAAAAATGAGGGGAAAATGAGGAAAAATGAGAAGAAAGTGAGGAAAAACTGAGGGAAAAATGAGGGGAAAGTGAGAAAAAAGTGACGGAGAAAATGAAGGAAAAATGAGGGGAAAATGAGGAAAAATGGGGAAAAAATGAGGGGAAAATGAGGAAAAATGGGGGAGAAAGAGAGAAAAAAATGATGGAGAAATGAGGGAAAAATGAGAAAAAATGAGGGGAAAATGAGGAAAAATGAGAAAAATGAGGGGAAAATGAGGGGAATGAGGGGAAAATGAGGAAAAATGGGGAAAAAAATGAGGGGAAAATGAGGAAAAATGAGAAGAAAGTGAGGAAAAACTGAGGGGAAAATGAGAGGAAATGAGGGAAAAGTGAGGAAAAATGAGGGGAAAGTGAGAAAAAAGTGACGGAGAAAATGAAGGAAAAATGAGGGGAAAATGAGGAAAAATGAGGGGAAAATGAGGAAAATTTGGGGGGAAAATGAGAGGAAAGTGAGAAAAAATGATGGGAAAGAAACAGGAAGAAAGGAGGGAAAATGAGGGGAAAATGAGAGGAAAATGAGAAAAAATGAGGGGAAAAGGGAGGAAAAAGGAGTAGAAAATGAGAAAAAATGAGGGGAAAGGAAGGAAAAATGATGGGAAAGTGAGAAAAAATGAGGAGAAAAGGATGGAAAAGAAAGGAAAAAGGAGGGAAAAATGAGGGGAAAATGAGAAAAAATGAGAGAGAAAAAGTGAGGAGAAAGTGAGAAAAAATGAGGGAAAAGGGAAAAAATAAGAGGGAAAAGGGGAAAATGAGAAAAAATGGTGGGAAAGGAACAGGAAAAAAGGGAAAAATGAGGGGAAAATGAGAAAAAAATGAGGGAGAAAAAGTGAGAAAAAATTAGGGAAAAGAGAAAAAATGAGAGGGAAGAATGAGGGGAAAGTGGAAAAATAGGGGAAAAATTAGGGGAAAATGAGGGGAAATGAGGGGGAAAAGATGGGGGGAAAAGGAAGGAAAAATGGGAGGGAAATGAGGAAAAATGGGGGAGAAAGAGAAAAAAATGGCAGAGAAAATGAAGGAAAAATGAGAAAAAATGAGAAGAAAGTGAGGAAAAACTGAGGGGAAAATGAGAGGAAATGAGGGGAAAATGAGGAAAAATGAGAAAAATGAGGGGAAAATGAGGAAAAATGGGGAAAAAATGAGGGGAAAATGAGGAAAAATGAGAAGAAAGTGAGGAAAAACTGAGGGAAAAATGAGGGAAAATGAGAAAAAAGTGATGGAGAAAATGAAGGAAAAATGAGGGGAAAATGAGGAAAAATGGGGAAAAAATGAGGGGAAAATGAGGAAAAATGGGGGAGAAAGAGAGAAAAAAATGATGGAGAAAATGAGGGAAAAATGAGAAAAAATGAGGGGAAAATGAGGGAAAAATGGGAAAAAATGAGGGGAAAATGAGGAAAAATGAGAAAAAATGAGGGGGAAATGAGGAAAAATGAGGGGAAAATGAAAAATGGGGAAAAAATGAGGGGAAAATGAGGAAAAATGAGAAGAAAGTGAGGAAAAACTGAGGGAAAAATGAGGGAAAATGAGAAAAAAGTGACGGAGAAAATGAAGGAAAAATGAGGGGAAAATGAGGAAAAATGGGGAAAAAATGAGGGGCAAATGAGGAAAAATGGGGGAGAAAGAGAGAAAAAAATGATGGAGAAAATGAGGGAAAAATGAGAAAAAATGAGGGGAAAATGAGAAAAAATGAGGGGAAAATGAGGAAAAATGAGAAGAAAGTGAGGAAAAACTGAGGGGAAATGAGAGGAAATGAGGGAAAAGTGAGGAAAAATGAGGGGAAAATGAGAAAAAAGTGACGGAGAAAATGAAGGAAAAATGAGGGGAAAATGAGGAAAAATGAGGGGAAAGTGAGGAAAAACTGAGGGGAAAATGAGAGGAAAGTGAGAAAAAATGTGGGGAAAATGAGAAAAAATGGTGGGAAAGAAACAGGAAGAAAGGAGGGAAAAATGAGGGGAAAATGAGAGGAAAATGAGAAAAAATGAGGGGAAAAGAGAGGAAAAAAGGAGCAGAAAATGAGAAAAAATGATGGGAAAGGAAGGAAAAATGATGGGAAAGTGAGAAAAAATGGGGGGAAAATCCAGGAAAAATGAGGGAAAAAAAAAGATGAAATTTGGGAGGAAATAATCCCCTTTTTTGGGGGGATTTTTTCCTCCGTTTTTCAGGAATAAAAATAATTTTCTGAGATAATTTTTTCCTGTTTCCCAGGAATTTTTTCCCCCTTTTTTTCAGGGAATGAAAATTATTTTCCAGGACAGTTTTTTCCCAAATTTCATGATTTTTTTCCCTTTTTTTTTTTTTTTTTTCAGCTGTCTCGGAGATCAGTGCACTTTTGGGGCCAAAAATGGAGAAATTCTGCTGCGGAGATTTTGACCCAAAAACAGTCCCAGAGGGAACCAAACATCTGGAGAAACTGCTGGAATCTGTGCCAAAAACAGCAATTCCCCCAAACGGCCCCGAAAAGGGCATGGATGGTAAAAAAATGGGGAAAATGGGGAAAATTGGGGGGAAATTGGGGGGAAATTGGGAAAAATGGGGGAAATGGGGGGGAAAAATGGGGGGAAAATGGGGAAAAATGGGAAAAATGGGGAAAAAATGGGGAAAATTGGGGGGAAAATGGGGAAAAAATGGGAAAAATGGGGGGAAAATTGGGGAAAATGGGGGGGAAATGGGGAAAAAATGGGGAAAATTGGGGGAAAAATGGGGAAAATGGGGGGAAAAATGGGAAAAATGAGAAAGAATGAGGGAAAGACTGAAAAAATGAGCGGAAAATAAGGGAAAAATGAAGACAGGAAAATTAAAAGAGAGAAAAGAGTGAAAAATGAGGGAAAAAAGGAGAAATGAGGGAAAAATGAGGAAGACAGAAAAAAAACGAGAAATGAGGGAAAAAAGCAGGAAAAATGAGGGGAAAATTGGGGGAAAATGAGAGAAAATGATGAGGGAAAATGGAGAGGAAAATGAGGGGAAAATCCAAGAAATCTGAGGGGGAAAATGAGGGAAAAAAATGAGGGAAAAACAGGGAAAATGAGGGAAAAGTGAGGAGAAAAAATGAGGAAAAAATGAGGACAAAGTGGGGAAAAGCAGGAAAAAAACCATGGAAATTGAGGAGAAAAATGGGGAAAAAAAGAAGAAAAAAGGAGTGGAAAAGCAGGAAAAATGAGGGAAAAATGATGGAAAATTAGGGAAAAGTGAGGAGAAAATGAGAGAAAAAAATGAGGGAAAAAAGAGGGAAAATGAGGAATCCAAACATCTGGAGAAACTGCTGGAATCTGTGCCAAAACCAGCGATTCCCCCAAAAGGGCATGGATGGTAAAAAAATGGGGAAAATGGGAAAATGTGGGAGAAATTAGGGAAAAATTGGGGAAGAATGAGAGAAATGGGGGAAAATGGGGGAAAATGGGGAAAAATAGGGAAAATGGGGGGAAAAATGGGAAAAATTGGGGGAAAAAATGGGAAAAATGGGGAGAAAAATGGGGAAAAAATGGGGAAAAAATGGGAAAAATGGGGAAAAATTGGGAAAATGGGGAAAAATGGGAAAAAATGGGGAAAATGGGGGGAAAAATGGGAAAAAATGGGGAAAATGGGGGGAAAAAATGGGGAAAAAATGGGAAAAATTGGGGAAAATGGGGGGAAAAAATGGGGAAAAAATGGGAAAAATTGGGGAAAATGGGGGAAAAAATGGGGAAAAAATGGGAAAAATGAGGAAAATTGGGGGAAAAACGGGGAAAATGGGGAAAATGGGGGAAAAATGGGGAAAAAATGGGGGGGAAAATGGGAAAAATGGGGGAAAAATGGGAAAAATGGGGGAAAATGGAGGAAAAATATGGGAAAAATGGGGAAAATGGGGGGAAAATGGGGAAAAAATGGGGGAAAAATGGGAAAAATGGGGAAAAATGGGAAAAATGGGGAAAAAAATGGGAAAAATTGGGGAAAATGGGGGAAAAAATGGGGAAAAAATGGGGAAAAAATGGGAAAAATGGGGGAAAAATGGGGAAAAAATGGGGAAAATTGGGGAAAAAATGGGAAAAATTGGGGGAAAAAATGGGGAAAATGGGGGAAAATGGGATAAATGGGGGAAAAAATGGGAAAAATGGGGGGGAAATGAGGTGGGAATGAGAGGAATTAATGGGGAAAAATAAGATGGTAAAGTGAGAGGAAAAATAAGGAAAAAACCCCAGAAAAAAGGAGGAAAGAAACAGGAAAAATGAGGGGAAAATGAAGGAAAAATTAGGGGAAAATGAGAAAAAAAGCAGAAAGAAGGAGGAAAAATGGGGGAGGAATGAAGATGGAAAAGTGAGAGGAAAAATGAGGGAAAATGAGAAAGAAACTGGGAAAAAGCAGGAGAAAAGGAAGGAAAAATAGCAGAATTTGATACAGAAAAATTAGGAATAGTGAGAGGAAAAAGGAAGGGAAAATGAGGGGAAAAGGGTGAGGGAAAAATCAGGAAGAATGAGAGAAAAAAGAGGATAAATAAACAGGAAAAAAGGAGGAAAAAAGAGAAGAAAACCAGGAAAAAACCAGGAAATGACCACAGAAAATGGAGGAAAAAATGTAAAAGTGAGGAAAAACCAGGAAAAATGGGGGAAAAAGCAGGAAAAAGAGGAGGAATGAGGAAGAAATAACTTTTCTGGATCCTGATTTTTCCGGATTTTCCCAATTTTCCCGGATTTTCCCTCTTTTCCAGACCGGCTGTTCTATATTTACACCTCCGGCACCACCGGGATGCCCAAAGCAGCCATTGTGGTGCACAGCAGGTGAGGGCGGGGCCGGGGGGCGTGGTTAGAGGGGGCGTGGTCACAGATGGGTGTGGCAAATGGAGGTGTGGTCCAGGAATGGGTGTGGCTGAAGAGTGGGCAGAGTGGGCGTGGCCATTATTGGCGTTGGACGTGAATAGGAATGGCTGTGGTGGGTGGGCGTGGTCCGGAGTGGGTGTGGTCATGGGTGTGGTCAGTGGCTGGGTGTGGTTATGGGGTGGGTGTGGTCAGTGGATGGGTGTGGTCAGTGGATGGGTGTGGTTATGGGGTGGGTGTGGTCAGTGGATGGGTGTGGTCAGTGGATGGTGTGGTCAGTGGATGGGTGTGGTTATGGGGTGGGTGTGGTCAGTGGATGGGTGTGGTCAGTGGATGGGTGTGGTCAGTGGATGGGTGTGGTCAGTGATGTGGTTATAGCCAGGTGGGCGTGGCCTTTGAGGTGTAGTCGGGTGGGTGTGGTCAGGGTGGGTGTGGTCAGTGTTGGGGTTCTCGATGGGTGTGGTCATGACGTCATTCCATTTGGGTGTGGCCAGGGTGGGTGTGGCCCTTGGGGTGTGATCAGGGGTGGGTGTGGCAAGGAATGGGCGTGGCCACGGTGTGGGCGTGGTCAGTGCTGGGCAGGTGTGCTCGGCTGGGTGTGTCTGGGTGGGCGTGGCTCAGGTGGGCGTGTTCAATTGTGGGCGTGGCTCAGGTAGGCGTGTCCAATGGTGGGCGTGGCTCAGGTGGGCGTGTCCAATGGTGGGCGTGGCTCAGGTAGGCGTGTCCAATGGTGGGCGTGGCTGAGGTGGGCGTGTCCCTGCCCAGGTATTACCGCATCGCCGCCTTTGGCTATTACGCCTTCCGGCTCCGCCCTGATGACGTCATCTACGACTGCCTGCCGCTCTACCACTCTGCCGGTGAGGAAGTGCTTCCTCTTCCTGCTTCCTGCTCCCTGATGTCACTTCCTGTTCCCTGATTTCACTTCCTGCTGCCACTTCCTGTTCCTGATTTCACTTCCTCTTCCCTGATTTCACTTCCTGTTCCCTGATTTCACTTCCTGTTCCCTGATTTCACTTCCTGTTCCCTGATTTCACTTCCTGTTTCTTCCTTCCCCTTCCTGTTTCCTGTTTGCCTGTTTCCTGCTTCTTCTTCCTGTTTCCTGCGTCTACCTCCTGTTTCCTGTTTCTACTTCCTGTCTCCTGCTTCCACTTCCTTTTTCCACTTCCTGTTTCCTGATTTCACTTCCGGGTTTTCCTCCTTTCTGTCCTCCCTTCTTCCTCTGCTTCCTCCTCCTTCCCCTTTCTGCTTCCTCTTTCCCATCTTTCCTTCTTCCTCTGCTTCCTTCTCCTTCCCCTTCCTGCTTCCCTCTCTCCTTCTTCTGCTTCTTCTCCTCCTTTCACTTCCTTTTCCTCCTTCCTTTTTCTTTTCTCTGCTTCCTCCTCCTGCTTCCTCTTCCTCTTCCTGCTTCCTCTTCCTTTCCCCGCTTCCTCTTCCTCCTCCTGCTTCCTCTTCCTGCTTCCTCTTCCTGCTTCCTCTTCCTTCTTCCTTTCCTTCCTTTTTCCTTCTTCTCCTTCCTTTTTCGTTCCTTTTCCTTCTTTTCTCTGTTTCCCTTTTCCCTTTTTTCTCTTTTTTCTTTCCTTCTTTCTCTTTCTCCTTCCTTTTCCTTTTTCCCTATTTTTCCTTTTTCCTTCCTCCCCTTCCTTCTTCCTTCTCCTCCTTCCTTTTTCATTCCTTTTCCTTCTTTTCTGTTTCCCTTTTCCCTTTTTTCTCTTTTTTTCTGTCCTTTTCTTTCTCCTTCCTTTTCCTTTTTCCCTGTTTTTCCTTCTTCCTTCTTCTCTTTCCTTTTTCCTTCTTTTCTCTGTTTCCCTTTTTTTTCTTTTTTCTTTCCTTCTTCTTTCTCTTTCTCCTTCCTTTTCCTTTTTCCCCATTTTTCCGTGTTCTCCTTCTCCTCCTTCCTCCTTCTCCTCGCTCCTTTTCCATCCCAAAAATCCCCAAATTCCCTTTCTTTTCCCCCGAGGGAATGTCGTGGGGGTTGGGCAACTTCCTCATCCACCCCAAATTCCCCAAAATTCCCGAAATTCCTGGTTTTTTCCCCGGGAACATCATGGGGGTGGAATCGATCGAAAATAAATCCCAAATCCATCCCCAAAATCCCAAATTTCCCATTTTTTCCCATGAAATTCCCATGTTTCCCCCAGGGAACACCATGGGGGTTGGGATTGACCCCAAATCCATCCCAAAATACCCAGAAATTCCCAAAATTCCCATTTTTTTCCATTAAATTCCCATTTTTTCCATTAAATTCCCATTTTTTTCCCATTAAATTCCCGTTTTTCCCCCCAGGGAACACCATAGAGTTGGGATTGACCCCAAATCCATCCCAAAATTCCCATTTTTCCCCATTAAATTCCCCATTTTTCCCCAGGGAACACCATAGGGGGTGGAATCAATCTGGAAATTCCCAGAAATTCCCCGAAATTCCCAAAATTCCCAATTCCCCCCCCCCCCCAGGGAACATCATGGGGGTTTGGCAGTTCCTAATCCATCCCAAATCCAGTCAGAAATTCCCAAAATTCTGGGTTTTTTCCCAAGAAATTCCCTTGTTTTTCTCCAGGGAACATCATGGGGGTTGGAATTTCCCAAATCTTCCAAAATTCCCATTTTTTTCCATTAAATTCCCGTTTTCCCCCAGAGAACACCATAGAGTTGGGATTGACCCCAAATCCATCCCAAAATTCCCAGAAATTCCCAAAATTCCCGTTTTTTCCCCCCAGGGAACACCATGGGGGTTGGGCAGTTCCTAATCCATCCCAAATTGGTCCCAAAATTCCCATTTTTTCCCATTAAATTCCCATTTTTCCCCCAGGGAACATCATGGGGGTGGAATCAATCTGGAAATTCCCAGAAATTCCCGAAATTCCCTTTTTTTCATCCCCAGGGAACATCATGGGGGTTGGGATTCATCCCAAATCCATCCCAAAATTCCCAGAAATTCCCAAAATTCCCGTTTTTTCCCCCCAGGGAACACCATGGGGATTTGGCAGTTCCTAATCCATCCCAAATCGGTCCCAAAATTCCCATTTTTTTCCATTAAATTCCCATTTTTTTCCATTAAATTCCCATTTTTCCCATTAAATTCCCATTTTTTCCCCAGGGAACACCATGGGAGGGTGGAATCAATCTGGAAATTCCCAGAAATTCCCCGAAATTCCTGTTTTTTCCCTCCAGGGAACATCATGGAGGTTGGGCAGTTCCTAATCCATCCCAAATCGATTCCAAAAATTCCCATTTTTTTCCATTAAATTCCCATTTTTCCCATTAAATTCCCATTTTTTCCCCAGGGAACACCATGGGGGGGTGGAATCAATCTGGAAATTCCCTGAAATTCCCGCTTTTTCCATCCCCAGGGAACATCATGGGGGTTGGGCAGTGCCTGCTGCACGGTCTCACCGTCGTCATTCGCCGCAAGTTCTCTGCCTCCAGCTTCTGGGACGACTGCGTCAAACACCGCTGCACGGTCAGATCCCCAGAATTCCCGAAATTCCCAGAATTCCCAATGATTCCCAAAATTCCCCAAATTCCTGGGACGACTGCGTCAAACACCGCTGCACGGTCAGATCCCCAGAATTCCCGAAATTCCCAGAATTCCCAATGATTCCCAAAATTCCCCAAATTCCTGGGACGACTGCGTCAAACACCGCTGCACGGTCAGATTCCCAAAATTCCCAAAGATTCCCAAAATTCCCGGAAATTCCCGGAATCCCCGAAATTCCCGGAATTCCCAAAGATTCCCAAAATCCCCAAAATTCCCGGAATTCCCGGAATTCCGAAAGATTCCCGGAAATTCCCAAAATTCCTGGGACGACTGCGTCAAGCACCGCTGCACGGTCAGATCCCCAAAATTCCCGAAATTCCCGGAAATTACCGGAAATTAATTCCCGGAATTCCCAAAGATTCCCGGAAATTCCCCAAATTCCTGGGACGACTGCGTCAAACACCGCTGCACGGTCAGATCCCCGAAATTCCCGAAATTCCCGGAAATTCCGGAATTCCCGGAATTCCCGGAATTCCCAAAGATTCCCGGAAATTCCCCAAATTCCTGGGACGACTGCGTCAAACACCGCTGCACGGTCAGATTCCCAAAATTCCCGGAAATTCCCGGAAATTCCCGGAATTCCCAGAATTCCCAAAGATTCCCAAAATTCCCCAAATTCCTGGGACGACTGCGTCAAACACCGCTGCACGGTCAGATCCCCAAAATTCCCAGAATTCCCAAAATTCCCGGAAATTAATTCCCGGAAATTAATTCCCGGAATTCCCAAAGATTCCCGGAAATTCCCCAAATTCCTGGGACGACTGCGTCAAACACCGCTGCACGGTCAGATTCCCAAAATTCCCAAAGATTCCCGGAAATTCCCAACGATTCCCAAAGATTCCCAAAATTCCCGGAATTCCTGGAAATTCCCGGAGTTCCAAGGGGTGGGATGCGTGGCGAGAGGCCTGAGATACATGAAAATTCCCAAAAAATTCCTGGAATTCCCCGAATTTCCAAAATACAAAAAATTCCCCAAATTTCTAAAGTGCCTCAAATTCCTGAAATTCCCCAAATTCCTGAAATTCCCCAAATTCCTGGGATGACTGTGTCAAACACCGCTGCACGGTCAGCCCCGGGATCCCCAAAATTCCCGAAATTCCCGGAATTCCCGGAAATTCCCAAAGATTCCCGGAATTCCCAGGGGTGGGATGTGTGGTGAGAGGCCTGAGAGGCCCAAAAATTCCCAAGGATTGCTGGAATTCCTGAAATTCCCGAATTTCTACAATTCCAAAAAAATTCCCCAGATTTCTAAAATTCCCGGAATTCCTGAAATTCCCCAAAAGACCCAAATTTCTAAAATTCCTAAAATTCCCCAAATTCCTAAAATTCCTGGAATTCCCCAAAATTCCCAAATTTCTGAAATTCCATGAATTCCTGAAATTCCCCGAATTTCTAAAATTCCTGAAATCCCCAAAATTCCTGAAATTCCTAGAATTCCTGAAATCCCTCAAATTCCTAAAATTCCTGCAATTCCTGAAATTCCCATAATGTCTAAAATTCCAAGGATTCCTGAAATTTCTAAAATTCCTGGAATTCCTGAAATTCCCCAAATTTCTAAAATTTCCCAAATTCCCGGAATTCCTGAAATTCCCAAAAATTTCCTGAATTTCTGAAATTCCTGGAATTCCCTAAAAGACCCAAATTTCTAAAATTCCAAAAATTCCCTAAATTTCTAAAATTTCCCAAATTTCTAAAATTCCATGAATTCCTGAAATTCCCAAAAATTTCCTGATTTCCTGGAATTCCTGAAAGTCCTCAAATTTCTTAAATTCCCAGGATTCCTGAAATTCCACAAATTCCCCAAATTCCAGGAATTCATGAAATTCCCTGAATTTCTAAAATTCCAAAAATTCCCCAAATGCCTAAAATTCCCGGAATTCCTGAAATTCTTCAAATTCCTGAAATTCCCCAAATTTCTAAAAGTTCCCAAATGCCTAAAATTCCCAGGATTCCTGAAATTCCCCAGATTCCTCAAATTCCAGGAATTCCTGAAATTCCCTGAAATTCCCCAAATTTCTAAAATTAAAAAAAATTCCCCAAATTCCTAAAATTCCTGCAATTTCCTGAGTGTCCAAAATTCCAAGATTCCTGAAATTCCCAAAATTTCCTGAATTCCTGGAATTCCTGAAATTCCTCAAATTTCTAAAATCCCAGGATTCCTGAAATTCCACAAATTCCCCAAATTCCAGGAATTCATGAAATTCCCTGAATTTCTAAAATTCCAAAAATTCCCCAAATTCCTAAAATTCCAGGAATTCCTGAAATTCCTCAAATTCTTGAAATTCCTAAAATCCCCCAAATTTCTAAAAGTTCCCAAATGCCTAAAATTCCCGGAATTCCTGAAATTCCCCAAATTCCTAAAATTCCAGGAATTCCTAAAATTCCTGAAATCCCCAAAAATCCCCGAAATTCCCAGAATTCCTGAAATTCCCCAAATTTCTAAAATTCAAAAAATTCCCCAAATTCCTAAAATTCCTGCAATTTCTGAAATTTCCTGAGTGTCTAAAATTCCAAGGATTCCTGAAATTTCTAAAATTCCAGGAATTCCTGAAATTCCCAAAATTTCCTGAATTCCAGGAATTCCTGAAATTCCTCAAATTTGTAAAATTCCCAGGATTCCTGAAATTCCACAAATTCCCCAAATTCCAGGAATCCCTGAAATTCCCCAAATTTATAAAATTCCTGAAATTCCCAAAATTCCCAAAATTCCTCAAAATCCTCAAATTCCTAAAATGCCAGGAATTCCTGAAATTCCCTGAATTTTTAAAATTCCAAAATTTCATGAATTTCTGAAATTCCAGGAATGCCTGGCATTCCTGAAATTCCCCAAATTCCTAAAATTCCAGGAAATCCTGAAATTCACAAAATTCCTCAAATGTCTAAAAGTCAAAAAAACTCCAAATTCCTAAAATTCCAGGAATCCTTGAAATTCCCTGAATTTCTAAATTTCTGAAATTCCAAGGATTCCTGACATTTCCCAAATTCCCATAATTCCCGGAATTCCCGAAATCCCCCAAATCCCTGAAATGCCTAACAATCCATGAAGTCCCAAAATTCCCAGAATTCCAGAAATTCCTGAAATTTCCGGAATTCTGCGAATTCTCAGCATTTTTCCCCATTTTTTCACCCAAATTTTTCAATTATTTTCATTTTTCCCAGGTAATCCAGTAGGGAGGAGAAACTTTGCTTTTTCTCTTTTTTCACCATTTTTCCTCCAGATTTTCTCCCATTTTTCCCTCCATTTCCCTCATTTTTTCCCCAATTTTTCCCCATTTTCCCTCCATTTTCCTCTCACTTTTCATCTATTTTTTCATCCATTTTCCACCATTTTTTCTCCACTTTTAGCTCCATTTTTCTCCCATTTTCCTCTAATTTTCTCACTGTTTTTCCCCATTTTTCTCCACTTTTATCTCCATTTTCACTTCCATTTTTCTCACATTTTCCCTCAATTTTCCATCCAGTTTTCTCCCATTTTTCCAACATTTTCTCTCATTTTCTGCCTTTTTTTTCACCATTTTTTCACCATTTTTCCCCATTTTTCTCCCCATTGTCACCCAAATTTTTAAATTATTTTTATTTTCTCCAGGTTATCCAATACATCGGGAAGATCTGCCAGTATCTCAGTTTTCCCCCCATTTTCCCCTCATTTTCAACCATTTTTTCACTCTTTTTCACTATTTCTATGCCATTTTTTCACCGTTTTTCCCCATTTTTTCCCATTTTTTCCCCGTTTTCTCCCGTTTTCACCCAAATTTGTAAATTATTTCTATTTTCCCCAGGTTATCCAATATATAGTGGAGATCTGCCGTTACCTGCTGGCGCAGCCCGTCAGGAATTCCGAATTCCATCTTTTAAATTTTTTAATTTTCCAGGTTATCCAATCCATTGGGGAGATCTGCCAATATCTCAGTTTTCCCCCCATTTCCACCCATTTTTGACCATTTCTCCACCGTTTTTCCCCATTTTTTCACCATTTTTCCCCATTTTTTCCCCGTTTTTCCCCATTTTCCCCCATTTTTTCACCGTTTTCCTCCCCGTTTTCACCCAAATTTTTAAATTATTTTCATTTTCTCCAGCTGATCCAATACATCAGGAACATCTGCCAGTATCTCAGTTTCCCCCCATTTTTGACCATTTTTTCACTGTTTTTCACTATTTCTTTGCCATTTCTCCACCGTTTTTCCCCATTTCTCCACCATTTTTCCCCATTTCTCCACCGTTTTCCCCCATTTTTCCCCATTTTTTCCCCATTTTTTCCCCATTTTTTCCCCATTTTTTCACCGTTTTTCCCCATTTTTTCCCCGTTTTTCCCCGTTTTTCACCGTTTTTCTCCCCGTTTTCACCCAAATTTCTCAATTGATCTGTTTTCCCCAGGTGATCCAGTACATCGGGGAGCTCTGCCGTTACCTGCTGGCGCAGCCGGTCAGGAATTCGGAGCTGCAGCACTCGGTGCGCCTGGCGCTGGGGAACGGGCTGAGAGCTCACCTGTGGCTGGAATTCTCCAGAAGGTTCCGGATAAAGCAGATCGGGAGTTCTATGGAGCCACAGAGTGCAACTGCAGCGTGGCTAACCTGGATGGGAAGGTGGGGAGAAAAAATGGGGAAATTTGGGGAAAAATGGGGAAAAAACTGGGGAAAAACTGGGGAAAAACAAGGGAAAAAATGGGGGAAAAATGGAGAAAAAATGGGGAAAAAATGGGGGAAAAATGGGGGAAAAATGGGGGAAAAATGGGAAAAAATGTGAAAAAACAAGGGGAAAAAAGGGGAAAAATGGGGAAAAAATGGGGAAAAATGGGGGAAAATTTGGGGGGAAATGGAGAAAAATGGGGAAAAAAGGGGAGAAAAATGGAGAAAAATGGAGAAAAATGGGGGAAAAATGGGGAGAAACAAGTGAAAAAATGGGGAAACAAAGCAGGGAGATTGGGGAAAAATGGAGAAGAAATGGAGAAGAAATGGGGGAAAAACGGGAAAAAAATGGGGAAAAAATGGCAAAAATAGGTGAGAAATTCTGCAGCTTGGGGAATTCTCTGGAGCCACAGAGTGTAACTGCAGCGTGGCTAATCTGGATGGGAAGGTGGGGAGAAAAACTGGGGAAATTTGGGGGAAAAATGGGAAAAAAACTGGGGAAAAAATGGGGAAAAACAAGGGAAAAAATGGGGGAAAAATGGGGAAAAAATGGGGAAAAAATGGGAAAAAATGGAGAAAAAATGTGAAAAAAACTGGGAAAAAAATGTGAAAAAACAAGGGAAAAAAGGGGAAAAAAGGGGAAAAATGGAGAAAAAATGGGGGAAAAATGGGGAAAAAATGGGAAAAAAATTGGGAAAAAAATGTGAAAAAACAAGGGAAAAAAGGGGAAAAATGGGGGAAAAATGGAGAAAAAATGGGGAAAAAATGGGAAAAAATGGAGAAAAAATGGGGGAAAATGGGAGAAAAATTTGAGAAAAAATGGGGGGAAATGGGGAAAAAATTGAGAAAAAATGGCAAAGAAATGGGAAAAAAATGGGGAAACTAAAGGAGAAATTCTGCAGATTGGGGAATTCTATGGAGCCACAGAGTGTAACTGCAGCGTGGCTAATCTGGATGGGAAGGTGGGGAGAAAAAATGGGGAAAAATGGGAAAAAACTGGGGAAAAAATGGGGAAAAATGTGGGGGAAAACTGGGGAAAAAATGGGGAAAAAATGGGGGTGAAATGGAGAAAAAATGGGGAAAAAAGGGGAGAAAAATGAGGGAAAAGTGAGGAAAAAAAGGGGGAAAATGGGGAAAAAATGAGGGAAAAGCTGGGAAAAATGGGGGGGAAAATAGGGAAAAAATGGAGGGGAAAATGGGAAAAAATGGAGGGAAAATGGAGAAAAAATGGGGAGAAAATGGGGGAAATGGGGGGGAAAATGGGGAGAAAAAAAAAGGAAAAAAATGGTAAAACTAAGGGAGAAATTCTGCAGCTTGGGGAGTTCTATGGAGCCACAGAGTGTAACTGCAGTGTGGCTAACCTGGATGGGAAGGTGGGGAGAAAATTGGGGAGAAATGGGGAAAAATGGGGGAAAAATGGGAAAAAAATGGGGAAAAATGGGGGAAAAATGAGGAGAAAAATGGGGGAAAAATGGGGGAAAAATGGGAAAAAAATGTGAAAAAACAAGGGGAAAAAAGGGGAAAAATGGGGAAAAAATGGGGAAAAATGGGGGAAAATTTGGGGGGAAAATGGAGAAAAATGGGGGGAAAATGGAGAAAAAATGGGGAAAAAAGGGGAGAAAAATGGAGAAAAATGGAGAAAAATGGGGGAAAAATGGGGAGAAACAAGTGAAAAAATGGGGAAACAAAGCAGGGAGATTGGGGAAAAATGGAGAAGAAATGGAGAAGAAATGGGGGAAAAACGGGAAAAAATGGGGAAAAAATGGCAAAAATAGGTGAGAAATTCTGCAGCTTGGGGAATTCTCTGGAGCCACAGAGTGTAACTGCAGTGTGGCTAATCTGGGTGGGAAGGTGGGGAGAAAATGGGGAAATTTGGGGGAAAAAATGGGAGAAAAAATGGGGGAAAAATGGGGGAAAATGGGAGAAAAATTTGAGAAAAAATGGGGGGAAATGGGGAAAAAAATTGAGAAAAAATGGCAAAGAAATGGGAAAAAAATGGGGAAAATAAAGGAGAAATTCTGCAGCTTGGGGAATTCTCTGGAGCCACAGAGAGTAACTGCAGCATGGCTAATCTGGATGGGAAGGTGGGGAGAAAAAATGGGGAGAAATGGGGAAAAAAATGGGAAAAAATTGGGAAAAAACAAGAAAAACAAGGGAAAGAACAAGGGAAAAATTGGGGGAAAATGGGCAGAAAATGGGGGAAAACCAAGAAAAACAAGGGAAAGAACAAGGAAAAAAAGGGGGAAAAATTGGGAAAAATGGTGTTGGATTATTCTCCTTTTTTTCATTAATTCCCTGGTTTTTCCCTAAATTCCCCATTTTTCCCCCTAAAATCTCCATTTTTCTCCAAATCCTGATTTTTCCCCTAAATTCCCCATTTTCCCCCAAATCTCCCCTTTTTCCCCCAAATTTCCCCATTTTTCCCCTAAATTCCCCATTTTTTTCCAAACCTCTGTTTTTTTCCCCAAATCTCCCCTTTTTCCCCAAAAATTCCCCATTTTCTCCCATAAATCCCCATTTTTCCCCCTAAATTCCCCATTTTTCCCCCTAAATTCCCCATGTTTCCCCTAAATCCCCATTTTTCCCCCAAATTTCCCCATTTTTCCCCCAAATTTCCCCATTTTTCCCCTTAAAATCCCCATTTTTTCCCCTAAAATCCCCATTTTTCCCCAAATCTCCCCTTTTCCCCCCAAATTTCCCCATTTTCTCCCCTAAATCCCCATTTTCTCCCATAAAATCCCCATTTCTTCCCCTAAAATCCCCATTTTTCCCCCCTAAATTCCCCGTTTTTCCCCCAAATCTCCCCATTTCCCCCCAAAATTCCCATTTTCCCATTTTTCCCCAACCCCAGGTCGGCGCCTGCGGCTTCAACAGCCGGATCCTCCCCAACGTTTATCCCATTCGCCTCGTCAAGGTCAACGAGGAAACTCTGGAATTGCTGCGAGATTCCCGCGGGCTCTGCGTCCCCTGCGGGCCCGGTGAGCCAGAATTCCCAAAATTCCCGAAATTCCCGAAAATTCCAGCCCAAAAAACTGCAAATTCCGGGAGTTTTGGGGCAAAAAATGGGATTTTTCTTGGGTTTTCATGAAGAGATTCCCGAGGGCTCTGCGTCCCCTGCGGGCCCGGTGAGCCAGAATTCCCAAAATTCCTGAAATTCCCGAAATTCCCGAAAATTCCAGCCCAAAAAACCGCAAATTCCAGGAGTTTTGGGGGCGAAAAATGGGATTTTTCTTGGGTTTTCATGAAGAGATTCCCGAGGGCTCTGCGTCCCCTGTGAACCACATTCCCAAAATTTCCCAAATTCCCAAAAATTCCCAAAATTCCCAAAAATTTCAGCCCAAAAACCCACAAATTCGGGAGTTCTGGGGCGAAAAATGGGATTTTTCTTGGGTTTTTATTCCAAGATTCCTTCAGTCTCTGCGTCCCTAGTGAGCCAGATTCCCAAAATTCCCCAAATTCCCAAAAATTCCCAAAATTCCCCAAAATTTCAGCCCGAAATTCCCGGGATTTCAGCCCAAAAAATGCAAATACGGGGAGTTTTGGGGCAAAAAATGGGATTTTTGTTGGGTTTTTATCCAAAGATTCCTGCAGCTTCTGCATCCCCAGTGAGAAAAATTCCCCAAATTCCTGAAATTCCCAAAAATTCCCCAAAATTTCAGCCCAAAAAACTGCAAATTCCGGGAGTTTTGGGGCAAAAAATGGGATTTTTCTTGGGTTTTCATGAAGAGATTCCCGAGATTCCCGCTGCCTCTGCGTCCCTAGTGAGCCAGATTCCCAAAATTCCCCAAATTCCCCAAAATTCCCAAAATTCCCGAAAATTTCAGCCCAAAATTCCCGGGATTTCAGCCCAAAACCCACAAATTCGGGAGTTTTGGGGCGAAAAATGGGATTTTTCTTGCGTTTTTATCCAAAGATTCCTGCAGCTTCTGCGTCCCCAGTGAGAAAAATTCCCCAAATTCCTGAAATTCCAAAAAATTCCCAAAAATTTCAGCCCAAAAAACCGCAAATTCCGGGAGTTTTGGGGCAAAAAATGGGATTTTTGTTGTATTTTTATTCCGAGATTCCCGAGGGCTCTGCGTCCCCCTGTGAACCACATTCCCAAAATTTCCCAAATTCCCAAAAATTCCCGAAATTCCCAAAAATTTCAGCCCAAAAAACCACAAATTCGGGAGTTTTGGGGCGAAAAATGGGATTTTTCTTGGGTTTTTATTCCAAGATTCCTTCAGTCTCTGCGTCCCTAGTGAGCCAGATTCCCAAAATTCCCCAAATTCCCAAAAATTCCCAAAATTCCCCAAAATTTCAGCCCGAAATTCCCGGGATTTCAGCCCAAAAAATGCAAATACGGGGAGTTTTGGGGCAAAAAATGGGATTTTTGTTGGGTTTTTATCCAAAGATTCCTGCAGCTTCTGCATCCCCAGTGAGAAAAATTCCCCAAATTCCTGAAATTCCCAAAAATTCCCCAAAATTTCAGCCCAAAAAACTGCAAATTCCGGGAGTTTTGGGGCAAAAAATGGGATTTTTCTTGGGTTTTCATGAAGAGATTCCCGAGATTCCCGCTGCCTCTGCGTCCCTAGTGAGCCAGATTCCCAAAATTCCCCAAATTCCCCAAAATTCCCAAAATTCCCGAAAATTTCAGCCCAAAATTCCCGGGATTTCAGCCCAAAACCCACAAATTCGGGGAGTTTTGGGGGCGAAAAATGGGATTTTTCTTGCGTTTTTATCCAAAGATTCCTGCAGCTTCTGCGTCCCCAGTGAGAAAAATTCCCCAAATTCCTGAAATTCCAAAAAATTCCCAAAAATTTCAGCCCAAAAAACCGCAAATTCCGGGAGTTTTGGGGCAAAAAATGGGATTTTTGTTGTATTTTTATTCCGAGATTCCCGAGGGCTCTGCGTCCCCCTGTGAACCACATTCCCAAAATTTCCCAAATTCCCAAAAATTCCCGAAATTCCCAAAAATTTCAGCCCAAAAAACCACAAATTCGGGAGTTTTGGGGGCGAAAAATGGGATTTTTCTTGGGTTTTTATTCCAAGATTCCTTCAGTCTCTGCGTCCCTAGTGAGCCAGATTCCCAAAATTCCCCAAATTCCCCAAAATTCCCAAAATTCCCGAAAATTTCAGCCCAAAATTCCCGGGATTTCAGCCCAAAAAACGCAAATTCTGGGAGTTTTGGGGCAAAAAATGGGATTTTTGTTGGGTTTTCATGAAGAGATTCCCGAGGGCTCTGCGTCCCCTGTGGGCCTGGTGAGAGAAATTCCCGAAATTCCTGAAATTCCCAAAAATTTCAGCCTGAAATTCCCGGGATTTCAGCCCAAAAAACGTAAATTCTGGGAGTTTTGGGGCGAAAAATGGGATTTTTGTTGGGTTTTTATTCCGAGATTCCCACGGGCTCTGAGTCCCTGGTGAGAAAAATTCCCAAAATTCCTGAAATTCCCAAAAATTCCAGCCCAAAATGCCTGGGATTCCAGCCCAAAAAACCCACAAATTCGGGGAGTTTGGGGGAAAAAAAAAGGGATTTTTCTTGCGTTTTTTGGGATTTTTTTTCTGTTTTGTTCTGGTTTTTGGGATTTTCGTTTTGGTTTTTCGGGATTTTCCTTTCATTTTGGGGCTTTTTCCTTTTTTGGGGGATTTTTCTTTCATTTTTTGAGATTTTATTTCCATTTTTTGGGATTTTATTTCCATTTTTTTGGGGCTTTCTTTCTGTTTCCTTTTGATTTTGGGATTTTCTTTTCATGTTTTTGGGATTTTCCTTTCATTTTTGGGGTTTTTCTTCTGGTTTTTGGGATTTTTTTTCCCCCACTTTTTGCGGTTTTTCTCCTGGTTTTGGGAATTCCCTTCAGTTTTTGGGGATTTTTCTTCCATTTTTTGCGGTTTCCCTCCTTTTTTTGGGATTTTCCTTCTGTTTTTTCCTTTTATTTTGGGGGATTTTCCTTCCATTTCTTGCAGTTTTTTCCATGCAAATCCCATGGAAAAAATCCCATGGATTGTGGGATCCAAATCCCAACTTTCCCATGGATTTTGGGATCCAATTCCCAACTTCTCCATGGATTTTGGGATCCAAATTTCCAACTTTTCCATGGATTTTGGGATCCAAATTTCCAACTTTTCCATGGATTTTGGGATCCAAATCCCAACTTTTCCATGGATTTTGGGATCCAAATTTCCAACTTTTCCATGGATTTTGGGATCCAAATCCCAACTTTTCCATGGATTTTGGGATCCAAATTTCCAACTTCTCCATGGATTTTGGGATGCAAATCCCAACTTTTCCATGGATTTTGGGATCCAAATCCCAACTTTTCCATGGATTTTGGGATCCAATTCCCAACTTTCCCATGGATTTTGGGATCCAAATTTCCAACTTTTCCATGGATTTTGGGATCCAAATCCCAACTTTTCCATGGATTTTGGGATCCAAATTTCCAACTTCTCCATGGATTTTGGGATCCAAATCCCAACTTCTCCATGGATTTTGGGATCCAATTCCCAACTTTCCCATGGATTTTGGGATCCAAATCCCAACTTCTCCATGGATTTTGGGATCCAATTCCCAACTTTCCCATGGATTTTGGGATCCAAATTTCCAACTTTTCCATGGATTTTGGGATCCAATTCCCAACTTTCCCATGGATTTTGGGATCCAAATCCCAACTTTTCCATGGATTTTGGGATCCAAATCCCAACTTTTCCATGGATTTTGGGATCCAATTCCCAACTTTTCCATGGATTTTGGGATCCAAATCCCAACTTTCCCATGGATTTTGGGATCCAAATCCCAACTTTTCCATGGATTTTGGGATCCAAATCCCAACTTTTCCATGGATTTTGGGATCCAAATCCCAACTTTTCCATGGATTTTGGGATCCAAATCCCAACTTTTCCATGGTTTTTTGGGATCCAAATCCCAACTTTTGCATAGTTTTTTGGGATTTTCCCCTCAGGATAACCGGGACTCCTGATGGGAATAATTTGATTTTTTGGGGAATTTCTAGGGCTGTTTTCCCCATTCTCAGCCGGAAAATTTCGGGGATTTTTCCCCCCATTCCCAAATTTTTTGGGGCCATTTTCCCACTTCCTAATCCCAATATTTTTTGGGATTTTTCCCCCAGGAGAGCCAGGACTGCTGGTTGGCAGGATCGACCAGCGGGACCCGCTGCGGCGGTTCGACGGTTACGTCAACTCCAGCGCCACTCGCAGCAAAATCGCCTCTGACGTCCTGAGCAAGGGAGACCAGGCCTACCTGTCAGGTAATTCCTGAGCCCCAAAATCCCGGGATTTTCACCCTGGGAATGAGGTTGGGGTGTCCCAAAAATCCTGGGAAAAAACGGGAATTTTTTGGGGTCGAAATTGGGGAAAAATCGTGAAATTGGGTTTGAAGCGTCTTAGTTTTTAGGGATTTTTTTCTTACTTAAAATGGGAATTCCTGGATATCCGGATCCCAAATCCCGGGATTTTCCCCCTGGGAATGAGGCTGGGATGTCCCAAAATCCTGGGAAAAATGGGAATTTTTTAGAGAGAAAATCGACCAATATTAGGCAAAAATCGCGAAATTATTTGGAGTTTTGTAGCAAATTTTGAGAGTTTTTTCTCAATTCCAGTGGGAATTCCTGAATTTCCAGACCCCAAATCCCGGGATTTTTTCACCCTGGGAATGAGGCTGGGATGTCCCAAAATCCTGGGAAAAAACGGGAATTTTTTGGGGTCGAAATTGGTGAAAATCGCAAATTCATTATGGCGAATTATTCAAATTTTCGATGAAATTTTGGGGTTTTTTCCCATTTTCCAGTGGGAATTCCTGGATATCCAGATCCCCAAATTCCTGGATTTTCACCCTGGGAATGAGGCTGGGATGTCCCAAAATCCTGGGAAAAAACAGGAATTTTTTGGGGTGAAAATTGGCGAAAAATCGTGAAATTGGGTTTGAAGCGTCTTAGTTTTTAGGGATTTTTTTCTTACTTAAAATGGGAATTCCTGGATTTCCAGAGTTCCAAAATCCCAGGATTTTCCCCCCTGGGAATGAGGCTGGGATGTCCCAAAATCCTGGGATTTTCCCTCATTCCCAGGCGGAATTTTTTGGGATTTTAGGGAATTTTTTTTGGTTTTTCCCCATTCCTGGCTGGAATTTTTCCAGGGTTTTACCTCAATCCCAGATGAGATTTTTTTGGGAATTTTCAGCTCTATTTCCCTCATTCCTGGATGGAAATTTTGGGAATTTTGATGGAATTTTCAGCTCTTATTTTCCCATTCCTGCCCCAAATTTTTCGGGATTTTTTCCCATTCCCAGCTGAGATTTTTTGGGGATTTTTCTCCATTCCCAGGTGGAATTTTTTGGGATTTTAGTGGAATTTTCAGATCTATTTTCCTCATTCCTGGGTGGAATTTTTCAGAATTTTAATGGAATTTTTCAGGATTTTAGTGGAATTTTTCAGAATTTTAATGGAATTTTTCAGGATTTTGATGGAATTTTTCAGGATTTTAGTGGAATTTTTCAGGATTCTAGTGGAATTTTTCAGGATTTTGATGGAATTTTTCAGGATTTTGATGGAATTTTTCAGGATTTTAATGGAATTTTTCAGGATTTTGATGGAATTTTTCAGGATTCTAGTGGAATTTTTCAGGATTTTAATGGAATTTTTCAGGATTCTAGTGGAATTTTTCAGGATTTTGATGGAATTTTTCAGGATTTTGATGGAATTTTTCAGGATTCTAGTGGAATTTTTCAGAATTTTAATGGAATTTTTCAGGATTTTGATGGAATTTTTCAGGATTTTGATGGAATTTTTCAGGATTCTAGTGGAATTTTTCAGAATTTTAATGGAATTTTTCAGGATTTTGATGGAATTTTCCAGGATTTTGATGGAATTTTTCAGGATTTTAGTGGAATTTTTCAGACTTTTAATGGAATTTTTTCAGGATTTTGATGGAATTTTTCAGGATTTTAGTGGAATTTTTCAGGATTTTAGTGGAATTTTTCAGGATTTTGATGGAATTTTTCAGGATTTTGATGGAATTTTTCAGGATTTTGATGGAATTTTTCAGGATTTTAATGGAATTTTTCAGGATTTTGATGGAATTTTCAGCTCTATTTTCCTCATTCCTGGCTGGAATTTTTTGATATTTTGGTGGAATTTTCAGGATTTTTTCTCCATTTCTAAACAGAAATTTTTGATATTTTAGTGGAATTTTCCGATCTATTTTCCCATTCCTGGATGGAATTTTTAGGGATTTTTTTTCTCCTTCCTAGCTGAGATTTTTTGGGGATTTTTTCTCTTTCCCAGGTGAGATTTTTTCAGGGGAATTTTCAGGATTTTTTCCCAATTCCTGACTGGAATTTTTCGAGATTTTTTCTTCATTTCCAGGCAGAAATTTTCAGTATTTTAGTGGAATTTTCAGCTCTATTTTCCCCATTTCTGCACCAAATTTTCCCGGGATTTTCCCATCCCAAACTCCAAATTTTTCCAGGATTTTTTCCCAGAATTTTTTGGGATTTTTTTCTCCATTCCCTAGTAGACATTTTTGGTATTTTAGGGAATTTTCAGCTCTATTTCCCCCATTCCTGTGTCGAAATTTTTGCTATTTCAGTGGAATTTTCAGCTCTATTTTCCCCATTCCTGCACCAAATGTTCCCGGGATTTTTCCCATCCCGAACTCCAAATTTTTCGGGGATTTTTTCCCAATTTTTTTGGGATTCTCCCGCAGGTGACGTGCTGGTGATGGACGAGCTGGGCTACCTGTACTTCCGCGACCGCGGCGGCGACACGTTCCGCTGGCGAGGAGAGAACGTGGCGACGACGGAGGTGGAAGCGACGCTGAGCAGGATCCTGGATCAGACCGACGTGGCGGTCTACGGGGTGGGGATTCCCGGTAAATCCCGGAAAATAATCGGGAATTTGGGGTCTGGGGAATGGGGGAGATTTGGGGGAAATGGGGAAAAAAATCCTGGAAAAATTGGGGTGGGGATTCCCGGTAAATCCCGGAAAATAATCGGGAATTTGGGGTCTGGGGAAATGGGGAAAAAAATCCTGGAAAAATTGGGGTGGGGATTGCAGGTGAATCCCAAAAAAATTGGGATATTTTGGTTGCAAAAGGGAGATTTTGGGAAATTGGAGGAAAAATTATGATTTTTTTGCAGGAAAAATTGGGATGAGAATTCCTGGTAAATCCCAAAAAAATTGGGAATTTGGGGTTTGGGAAAATTGGGGAAATTTGGGGGAAATTGGGAAAAAAATCCTGGAAAAATTGGGGTGGGAATTCCTGGTAAATCCCAAAAAAATTGGGATATTCTGGTTGGAAAAGGGAGATTTTGGGAATGTTTGGGGTGGGAATTCCTGGTAAATCCCGAAAAATAATTGGGAATTTGGGGTTTGGAGAAATGGGGACATTTGGGGGAAATGGGGAAAAAAATCCTGGAAAAATTGGGGTGGGAATTCCCGGTAAATCCAAAAAAAAATTGGGAATTTGGGTTGGAAAAGGGAGATTTTGGGAATGTTTGGGGTGAGAATTCCTGGTAAATCCCAAAAAATAATCGGGAATTTGGGGTTTGGGGAAATGGGGAAATTTGGGGGAAATTGGGAAAAAATCCTGGAAAAATTGGGGTGGGAATTCCCGGTAAATCCCCAAAAAATTGGGATATTCTGGTTGGAAAAGGGAGATTTTGGGAATGTTTGGGGTGGGAATTCCCGGTAAATCCCAGAAAATAATTGGGAATTTGGGGTCTGGGGAAATGGGGGAGATTTGGGGGAAATTGGGGAAAAAATCCTGGAAAAATTGGGGTGGGAATTTCAAGTAAAATGGTCTGAAAATGGAGATATTTTTGTTGGAAAAGGGAGATTTTGGGAATGTTCGGGGTGGGGATTCCCGAAAAAATTTGGGAATTTGGGGTTTGGGAATGAGGGAAATTCCGGGAAATTGGGAAAAAAATCGTGGAAAAATTGTGGTGGGAATTCCTGGTAAATCCTAAAAAAATTTGGGAATTTGGTGTTTGGGAAATGGGGGAAATGTGGGGGAAATGGGGAAAAAAATCCTGGAAAAATTGGGGTGGGAATTCCTGGTAAATCCCAAAAAAATTGGGATATTTTGGTTGGAAAAGGGAGATTTTGGGAATGTTTGGGGTGGGGATTCCAGGTAAATCCCAAAAAATAATCGGGAATTTGGGGTTTGGGGAATGGGGGAGATTTGGAGGAAATTGGGGAAAAAAATCCTGGAAAAATTGGGGTGGGAATTTCAAGTAAAATGGTCTGAAAATGGAGATATTTTGGTTGGAAAAGGGAGATTTTGGGAATGTTCGGGGTGGGGATTCCCGAAAAAATTTGGGAATTTGGGTTTTGGGAAAATTGGGAAAAAAATTGTGGAAAAATTGGGGTGGGGATTCCCAGTAAATCCCAAAAAAATTGGGATATTTTGGTTGGAAAAGGGAGATTTTGGGAAATTTGGGGGAAATTGGAGGAAAAATTACGATTTTTTTCCAGGAAAAATTGGGATGAGAATTCCCGGTAAATCCCAAAAAAAATTGGGAATTTGGGGTTTGGAGAAATGAGGGAAATTCAGGGGGAAATTGGGAAAAAAATCCTGGAAAAATTGGGGTGAGAATTCCTGGTAAATCCCAAAAAATTGGGATATTTTGGTTGGAAAAGGGAGATTTTGGGAATGTTTGGGGTGAGAATTCCAGGTAAATCCCGAAAAATTCATGTTTTTTCCCCTAAATTCTTAGGGTTTTTTCCCCAAATTCCTATTTTTTGATCCCAAAATTCACATTTTTTTCTCCAAAATTCTTGGGGATTTCTCCTAAATTCCTGTTTTTCCCCAAAATCCCCATTTTTTCTCCTAAATTCCCTTTTTTTCCCCAAAATTCCCATTTTTTTCTCCTAAACTCACGGGATTTTTTCCTAAAATTCCCATTTTTCCCTAAATTCCCATTTTTTCTCTAAATTCCTGGGGAAACAGAGTAAGAATGGATTAGGAAATGATCCCAAATTCCCATTTTTCCCTCAAAATTCCCATTTTTCCCCCCCAAAATTCCCATTTTTTCTCCTAAACTCACGGGATTTTTTCCCAGAATTCCCACTTTTCACCCAAAATTCCCATTTTTTCACCCAAAATTCCCATTTTTTCACCTAAATTCCTGGTTTTTTTCCCAAAATTCCCATTTTTCCCCCCAATCCAGGTGTTGAGGGCAGGGCTGGCATGATGCCCATCGCTGACCAATGGGGCTGAACAGAGAAATTCCCATTTTTTACCCCAAAATTCCCATATTTTCCCCCAAATTCCCATTTTTTCACCCAAACTCTTGGGAATTTCACCCAAAATCCCCATTTTTCCCAAAATTCCCATTTTTTTCTCTAAATTCCTGGGGAAACAGGGTAAGAATGGATTAGGAAATGATCCCAAATTCCCATTTTTTCACCCAAAAGTCCCATTTTTTCCTCAAAATTACCATTTTTTCCCCCCAAATTCCCATTTTTTCTCCTAAACTCACAGGATTTTTTCCCAAAATTCCCATTTTTTCCCCACTGCAGGTGTGGAGGGCAAGGCAGGCATGCTGCCCATCGCTGACCAATGGGGCTGAATAGAGAAATTCCCATTTTTTACTCCAAAATTGCCTTTTTTTCACCCAAAATTCCCATTTTTTTCTCCTAAACTCACGGGATTTTTTCCTAAAATTCGCATTTTTTCTCAAGATTCCCATTTTTTCTCTAAATTCCCGGGGAAACAGAGTAAGAACGGATTAGGAAATGATCCCAAATTCCCATTTTTTCACCCAAAATTCCCATTTTTTCAACCAAACTCTTGGGAATTTCACCCAAAATTCACATTTTTTTCCCCCCAAATTCCCATTTTTTTCTCCTAAACTCACGGGATTTTTTCCCAAAATTCCCATTTTTCACCCAAAATTCCCATTTTTTCCCCCAAAATTCCCATTTTTTTCTCTAAATTCCTGGGGAAACAGAGTAAGAATGGATTAGGAAATGATTCCAAATTCCCATTTTTTCACCCAAAATCCCCATTTTCCCCACTCCAGGTGTTGAGGGCAAGGCTGGCATGGTGCCCATCGCTGACCAATGGGGCTGAACAGAGAAATCCCCATTTTTTACCCCAAAATTCCCATATTTTCCCCCAAATTCCCATTTTTTCACCCAAACTCTTGGGAATTTCACCCAAAATTCCCATTTTTTCACCCAAACTCATGGGATTTTTCCCAAAATCCCTGTTTTTCCCCCACTCCAGGTGTTGAGGGCAGGGCGGGCATGGCGGCCATCGCTGACCAATGGGGCTGAACAGAGAAATCCCAGTTTTTACTCCAAAATTCCCATTTTTTCACCCAAAATTCCCATTTTTTCACCCAAACTCTTGGGAATTTCACCCAAAATTCCCATTTTTTCACCCAAAATTCCCATTTTTTCACCAAAACTCCCATTTTTTCCCCAAATCCCTGTTTTTCCCCCACTCCAGGTGTGGAGGGCAGGGCGGGCATGGCGGCCATCGCTGACCAATGGGGCTGAACAGAGAAATTCCCATTTTTTACTCCAAAATTCCCATTTTTTTACCCAAACTCATGGGAATTTCACCCAAAATTCCCATTTTTTCACCCAAAACTCCCATTTTTTCCCCAAATCCCTGTTTTTCCCACTGCAGGTGTGGAGGGCAGGGCGGGCATGGCGGCCATCGCTGACCCCCAGGGCCAGGTCGACCCCTCGGCGCTCCACGCCCAGCTGGCCAATGAGCTGCCGCCCTTCGCCCGACCCGTCTTCATCAGGCTCCTCCCACAGCTCGACACCACCGGTAGGGGCGGGGCCAAGGGGGCGGGGCTTGGAGGGGCGGGGCTTGGAGGGGTGTGGCTCAAAGGGAGGGGCTTGGAGGGGTGTGGTTCCAGGGGGAGGGGCTTGGAGGGGTGTGGCACAAGGGGGTGGGGCTTGGAGGGGTGTGGCACAAGGGGAGGGGCTTGGAGGGGTGTGGCACAAGGGGGAGGGGCTTGGAGGGGTGTGGCTTGGAGGGGTGTGGCACAAAGGGGTGGAGCTTGGAGAGGAAAATAGTGAAAGGCTGGAAATTGGAGGGGCGGGGCTTGGAGGGGTGTGGCAGGAAGGGGGCTTGGAAGGGTGTGGCACAAGGGGAGGGGCTTGGAGGGGTGTGGCTTGGAGAAATAGTAAAATATGGTTCTTAGAGGGGCGGGGCTTGGAGGTGTGCAGCAGGAAGGGGCGGGGCTTGGAGGGGTGTGGCACAAGGGGGAGGGGCTTGGAGGGAGGTGGCATAAGAGGGAGGGGCCTGGAGGGGTGTGGCCCAAGGGGAGGGGCTTGGTGGTGTGTTTTCCCAATTTTCCATCCACAGTTCCATGGAATTTTCCCAATTTCCCACAGAATTTTCCCAATTTCCCATGGAATTTTCCCAATTTTCCCGTTTTCCCACAGAATTTTCCCAATTTTCCCAATTTCCCACAGAATTTTCCCAATTTCCCTCCACAATCCCATGGAATTTCCCCGATCTTCCCAATTTCCCATGGAATTTTCCCGTTTCCCATGGAATTTTCCCAATTTCCCATGGAATTTTCCCGATTTTCCCGTTTTCCCATGGAATTTTCCCCATTTCCCATGGAATTTTCCCGTTTCCCACGGAATTTTCCCAATTTCCCACAGAATTTTCCCAATTTCCCAATTTCCCATGGAATTTTCCCAATTTCCCACGGAATTTTCCCAATGGAATTTTCCTAATTTTCCCATCCAGAATCCAATGGAATTTCCCCGATTTCCCATGGAATTTTCCCAATTTTCCCACGGATTTTTCCCAATTTTCCATGGAATTTTCCTAATTTTCCCATCCAGAATCCAATGGAATTTCCCCGATTTCCCATGGAATTTTCCCAATTTTCCCATGGATTTTTCCCATTTTTCCATGGAATTTTCCCAATTTTCCCCTCCACAATTCCATGGAATTTTCCCATTTTTCCATGCAATTTTCCCCATTTCCCACGGAATTTTCCCGTTTCCCACGGAATTTTCCCAATTTCCCATGGAATTTTCCCAATTTCCCATGGAATTTTCCCGATTTTCCCAATTTCCCATGGAATTTCCCCAATTTCCCACAGAATTTTCCGGTTTTCCATGGAATTTTCCCCGTTTCCCATGGAATTTTCCCGTTTCCCACGGAATTTCCCCAATTTCCCATGGAATTTTCCCGTTTCCCACGGAATTTCCCCAATTTCCCACGGAATTTTCCCCATTTCCCATGCAATTTTCCCCATTTCCCATGGAATTTTCCCATTTCCCATGGAATTTTCCCGTTTCCCACGGAATTTTCCCCGTTTCCCCATCCCAGGCACCTTCAAGCTGCAGAAAACCCGTCTGAGAGCCGAAGGTTGGAATCCTCGGGAAATCTCCGACCGACTCTTCGTGCTCCAGAGAGGTCAATATGTGCCGCTGGACGCCGGCATGTACGCCAGGATCTGTGCTGGGAAGGCTGGATTCTGAGCCCAGGAATCCTGGGAATCCTGAAAATCCCGGAAAACCTGGTGGGATTCGGAAAAATCCCGAAAATTTTCTGATGGAATTTGAAAAAATCGCGAAAATTTGGCGAAAATGGAAGAAAATCCTACTGGGATCCCAAAAAAACCACTCTGAATGTTGGGATTTGTGCTGGAAAAGCTGGATTCTGAGCCCAGGAATCCCGGGAATCCTGAAAATCCCAGAAAACCTGGTGGGAGCCGGAAAAATCCCGGAAATTTTCTGTTGGGATTCAAAAATATCCCGAAAATTTTCCGTTGGAATTCGAAAAAATCGCGAAAATTCGGCGAAAATGGAAGTAAATCCTACTGGGATCCCAGAAAACCCACCAGGATTTGTGTTGGAAAAGCTGGATTCTGAGCCCAGAAATCCCAAAAAATCCCAGAAAACGTGGTGGGAACCAGAAAAATCCCGGAAATTTTCTGTTGGAATTAAAAAAAAGGCGAAAATTCGGCGAAAATGGAAGAAAATCCTACTGGGATCCCAAAAAAACCACCAGGATTTGTGCTGGAAAAGCTGGATTTTGATCCCAGAAATCCCAGGAATCCTGAAAATCCCGGAAAACCTGGTGGGAGCCGGAAAAATCCCGGAAATTTTCTGTTGGGATTCAAAAATATCCCGGAAATTTTCCGTTCGAATTCGAAAAAATCGCGAAAATTCGGCGAAAATGGAAGAAAATCCTGCTGGGATCCCAAAAAAACCACTCTGAATGTTGGGATTTGTGTTGGAAAAGCTGGATTCTGAGCCCAGGAATCCCGGGAATCCTGAAAATCCTGGAAAACCTGGTGGGAGCCGGAAAAATCCCGGAAATTTTCTGTTGGGATTCGAAAAAATCGCGAAAATTCGGCAAAAATGGAAGAAAATGCTGCTGGGATCCCAAAAAAACCCCCAAAAAATGTTGGATTTTGATCCCAGAGATCCTGAGAATTCAGGGAATCCTGATGGGATCCTGAAAAATCCCGAAAATTTTCTGTTGGGATTCGAAAATATCCCAAAAATTTTCCGTTGGAATTCGAAAAAATTGCGAAAATTCGGCGAAAATGGAAGAAAATCCTACTGGGATCCCAAAAAAACCACCAGGATTTGTGTTGGAAAAGCTGGATTCTGAGCCCAGAAATCCCAAAAAATCCCAGAAAATGTGGTGGGAGCCGGAAAAATCCCGGAAATTTTCTGTTGGAATTCGAAAAAAACGCGAAAATTCAGCAAAAATGGAAGTCAATCCTACTGGGATCCCAAAAAAACCCACCAGGATTTGTGCTGGAAAAGCTGGATTTTGATCCCAGAAATCCCAGGAATCCTGAAAATCCCGGAAAACCTGGTGGGAGCCGGAAAAATCCCGGAAATTTTCTGTTGGGATTCAAAAATATCCCGAAAATTTTCCGTTCGAATTCGAAAAATCGCGAAAATTCGGCGAAAATGGAAGAAAATCCTACTGGGATCCCAAAAAAACCACTCTGAATGTTGGGATTTGTGCTGGAAAAGCTGGATTCTGAGCCCAGGAATCCCGGGAATCCTGAAAATCCCGGAAAACCTGGTGGGAGCTGGAAAAATCCCGGAAATTTTCCATTGGAATTCGAAAAAATCGCGAAAATTCGGCGAAAATGGAAGAAAATCCTGCTGGGATCCCAAAAAAACCCCCAAAAAATGTTGGATTTTGATCCCAGAGATCCTGGGAATTCAGGGAATCCTGATGGGATCCAGAAAAATCCCGAAAATTTTCTGTTGGGATTCAAAAAAATCCCGAAAATTTTCCGTTGGAATTCGAAAAATCGCGAAAATTCGGCGAAAATGGAAGTAAATCCTACTGGGATCCCAGAAAACCCACCAGGATTTGTGCTGGAAAAGCAGGATTTTGATCCTAGAAATCCCAAAAAATCCCAGAAAACGTGGTGGGATTCAAAAAATCCCGAAAATTTTCCGTTGGAATTCGAAAAAATCGCGAAAATTGGGCAAAAATGGAAGAAAATGCTGCTGGGATCCAAAAAAAACACAAGGATTTGTGTTGGAAAAGCTGGATTCTGAGCCCAGAAATCCCAAAAATCCCAGAAAACGTGGTGGGAGCCGGAAAAATCCCGAAAATTTTCCGTTGGAATTTAAAAAAAACGTGAAAATTCGGCGAAAATGGAAGAAAATCCTACTGGGATCCCAAAAAACCCACCAGGATTTGTGCTGGAAAAGCTGGATTTTGATCCTGGAAATCCTGGGAATCCTGGGAATTCTGGGAATTCTGGTGGGATCCGGAAAAATCCCAAAAATTTTCTGTTGGGATTCAAAAAAATCCCGAAAATTTTCCGTTGGAATTCGAAAAAATCGCGAAAATTCGGCAAAAATGGAAGAAAATCCTACTGGGATCCCAAAAAACCCACCAGGATTTGTGCCGGAAAAGCTGGATTTTGATCCCAGAAATCCCAAAAAATCCCGGAAAACCTGGTGGGATCCGGAAAAATCCCGAAAATTTTCTGTTGGAGTTCGAAAAAATCGCGAAAATTCGGCGAAAATGGAAGAAAATCCTATGGGGATCCCAAAAAAACCACCAGGATTTGTGCCGGAAAAGCTGGATTCTGATCCTGGAAATCCTGAAAATCCCAAAAACGTGGTGGGATCCGGAAAAATCCCGAAAAATTTCCGTTGGGATTCCAAAAAATCGCGAAAATTCTGCAGAAATTGAAAAAAATGCTGCTGGGATCCCAAAAAACCCACCAGGATTTGTGCTGGGAAAGCTGGATTTTGATCCCAGAAATCCTGGGAATTCTGGAAATCCTGGTGGGATCCGGAAAAATCCCGAAAATTTTCTGTTGGAATTCCAAAAAATCCCGAAAATTTTCCCGCAAAAAACAAAGAATAACATCATTTCTGAAGGAAAAAACCCCAAAAATTCCAAGGAAAATCAGGAAAAACGAAGAATAACATCATTTCTGAAGGAAAAACAGCAAAATTTCCAAGGAAAATCAGGAAAAATGAAGAATAACATCATTTTTGGAGGAAAAAACCCCAAAAATTCCAAGGAAAATCAGAAAAAATTAAGAATAACATCATTTCTGAAGGAAAAAACCCCAAAATTTCCAAGGAAAATCAGGAAAAATGAAGAATAATATCATTTCTGGAGGCAAAACAGCGAAATTCCAAGGAAAATCCGGACAAACGAACTCCGGGAAGGAGGAAATCCGGACTGAATTCACCTCCTCTCCTCCCCGGCCGCTGATTGACTAATTAGCGACTCATTAGTGCCTAATTAACCGCTTAAAGACTCTTTTTTCGCCTCTCACCGCAGAGCGCACAGCGCAGACTTATTTATTGATGGAATTAACCGCTTTAGGATGGTTTTTTAACCCGATTGGCTGAGTTCGGCTCGTTCTCTCGGGGTGCGGGAGGAGCAGGGCGAGGCCAGGCCGGCGATCGCCTCACGGCTCCGGGCGGCGCCGCTACGCGAGGCCGAGGCTGCGCAGGCCGCGCTAGGCCGCGCTAGGCCGCGGGTTGCTAGGCAACGCGTGTCGCGCTGGTGACGTCACTGGCGGAGCGACGAGGCGTTCCTGGGAACTGGGAGAGACTGGGATGGACTGGGAATGGGAAATGGGGAACTGGGATGGACTGAAGGGGACTGGGAATGGACTGGGATTGAACTGGGGTGGACTGGGAAAGACTGGGAGGAACTGGGAATGGAACTGGGAAGGAATTTGGATGAACTGGGAGGGACTGGGAATGGGAAATGGAGAACTGGGATGAACTGGGAAGGGATTGGGGGGAACTGGGGGAGACTGGGAGGGACTGGGATGGGATTGGGAGGGACTGGTTTATACTGGTTTAGACTGGGAGGGAATTGGGAGTGGGTTAGAGGGAGCTGGGAATGGGAAATGGGGGAACTGGGATTAACTGGGATGGACTGGGAGCAAATCTAGACGGTACTGGGAGCACTGGGAGGGACTGGGAGGGAATTTGGATGAACTGGGAGGCACTGGGATGGACTGGGAGTGGGCAATGGGGAACTGGGAGGGACTGGGATGAACTGGGAATGGGACTGGGATGGGATTGGGAGGGACTGGGAATGGGGAATGGAGAACTGGGAGGGACTGGGATTGAACTGGGATGAACTGGGAGGGACTGGGAGGAACGGGGAGGGACTGGGAATGGGAAATGAGAGAACTGGGAGGGACTGGGAGCAACTGGGAGGGGATTTGGGGGAACTGGGAGTGACTGGGAAGGAACTGGGATGGACTGGGATGAACTGGGAGGGACTGGGATGGACTGGGAGGGACTGGGATGAACTGGGAATGGGAAATGAGGGAACTGGGAGGGACTGGAAGAGGATTGGAGGCACTGGGAGCGAACTGGAAGGACTGGGAAGGAATTGGGAGGGACTGGGATGAACTGGGAGGAACCGGTTGCTAGGCAACGCGTCGCGCGATGACGTCACTCCCCTCTCTCCTCACCCCGTCGCTAAGCAACGCTGCGCGTGATGACGTCACCTCCGCTCCCCACCTTCCCGCCTCACTCCCGGTCGCTAGGCAACGCCTAGCGCCGTGACGTCACTTCCTCCTCCCCCTTCCCCTCACGGCGCCGCCATCATGGTTTCCATCTCCGTCTTCCCTTCCCCGGCGGAGCTCGGCGCCGCGCTGGCGCGAACCGTGAGCCAAACGGCGAGCGAGGCGGCGGAGAGCGGCGGGAAGTTCGCGCTGGGGTTATCCGGTGGCTCCCTGGTGGATCTGCTGGCCAGGGAGTTACCGGCTGCGCTGAGGGAAACCCCCGGCGCGGATCTGTCCGGGTGGATCGTGGCGTTCTGTGACGAGCGGCTGGTGCCGCCGGAGCATCCCGAGAGCACTTTTGGGGCTTATCGGGTGAGGATTTGGGGGGTTTGGGGGGTTTGGGAATTTTGGGGATTTTTTTCGGATTTTTCCTGATTTTTTGGGGATTTTTTGGGGATTTTTTTCGCATTTTTTGGGCAATTTTTTCGGGTTTTTTTGGGATTTTTTTTCGGATTTTTTTCGGATTTTTTTCGGATTTTTTGGGGATTTGTTTCGGATTTTTTGGGTCTATTTCCTGGTCGCTCGTGGCGTTCTGCAGTGAGCAGCTGGTGCCGCCGGAGCATCCCGAGAGCACTTTTGGGGCTTATCGGGTGAGGATTTGGGGGGTTTGGGGGGTTTGGGAATTTTTGGAATTTTTTAGGATTTTTTGGGATTTTTTTCTGATTTTTGGGGCTTTTTTTCCTGATTTTTGGGGATTTTTTCCGAGTTTTTTTGGGATTCTTTTCAGATTTTTTTCAGATTTTTTTCGGATTTTTGGGGATTTTTTTCTGATTTTTTGGCAATTTTTTCGGAATTTTTTGGGATTTATTTTCGGATTTTTTTCGGATTTTTTTCGGATTTTTTGGGGATTTTTTTCGGATTTTTTGGGGATTTTTCCTGGTCGCTCGTGGCGTTCTGCAGTGAGCAGCTGGTGCCGCCGGAGCATCCCGAGAGCACTTTTGGGGCTTATCGGGTGAGGATTTGGGGGGTTTGGGGTTTGGGGTTTTTTGGAATTTTTTAGGATTTTTTGGAATTTTTTTCTGATTTTTTGGGGATTTTTTTAGGATTTTTGGAGGGTTTTTTTCGGATTTTTTGGGATTTTTTTCGGATTTTTTTCTGATTTTTTTCTGATTTTTTTGGGATTTTTTTCGGATTTTTGGGGTTTTTTTTTTTCGGATGTTTTTGGAAATTTTTTTCGGATTTTTTGGGGATTTGTTTCGGATTTTTTGGGTCTATTTCCTGGTCGCTCGTGGCGTTCTGCAGTGAGCGGCTGGTGCCGCCGGAGCATCCCGAGAGCATTTTTGGGGCTTATCGGGTGAGGATTTGGGGGGTTTGGGGGTTTTTGGAATTTTAAAGGATTTTTTGGAATTTTTTTCTGATTTTTTGGGATTTTTTTCTGATTTTTGGGGATTTTTTCCGGGTTTTTTTGGGATTTTTTTTCTGATTTTTTTGGATTGTTTTTCTGATTTTTGGGGCTTCTTTTCCCTGATTTTTGGGGATTTTTTCCGGGGTTTTTTTGGATTTTTTCAGAATTTTTTCAGATTTTTTTCGGATTTTTGGGGATTTTTTTCGGATTTTTTTGGGATTTTTTTCTGATTTGTCGGGATTTTTGGGAAGGATTTTTCCCGGAGTATCCCGAGAGCACTTTGGGGCTTATTGGGTGAGCATTTGGGGTTTTTTGGGGATTTGGGGTTTTTGGAATTTTTGGGGATTATTTAAAATTTTTCCTGATTTTTTCCTGATTTTTTGGGTTTTTTTTCGGATTTTTTTGGTTTTTTTCTGATTTTTTTGTATGGATTTATGGGGTTTTTTTTATTTTAGGATTTTTTGGGGATTTTTTTGGGGAATATTTGGGGATTTTGGGGGAATTTTTTTTTTTTTTTTTTTTATTTTGGGGGATTTTTTTGGGGAATATTTGGGGATTTTTTGGGGACTTTGGGGGATTTTGTGGTGTCGGGAAAATCCTGGAAATCCTCAATCCTCTCCCAGTCCCTCCCAGTCCCTCCCAGTTAATCCAAATCCCCTCCCAGTTAATCCCAGTGACTCCCAGTCCCTCCCAGTCCTTCCCAGTGACTCCCAGTTCATCGAAATCCACTCCCAATTAATCCCAGTCCCCTCCCAGTCCCTCCCAGTTTGCCCCAATCCCCTCCCAGTTAATTGAAATCCCCTCCCAGTGAATCCCAGTGACTCCCAGTTAATCCCAGTCCCCTCCCCAATCTCCTCCCAGTCCATTCCAGTCTATCCCAATCCCCTCCCAGTTAATCCCAGTCCCTCCCAGTTTGCCCCAATCCCCTCCCAGTCCCTCCCAGTGTCCCCAGTTCCCCTCCCAATCCTCTCCCAGTCCCTCCCAATCCCCTCCCAATCCTCTCCCAATGGCTCCCAGTGACTCCCCAGTTCATCCCAGTCCCTCCCAATCCTCTCCCAATGGCTCCCAGTGACTCCCAGTTCATCCCAGTCCCTCCCAATCCCCTCCCAGTCCCTCCCAGTTTGCTCCCAGTCCCCTCCCAGTGGCTCCCAGTGACTCCCAGTCTCTCCCAGTCCAGGCTGTTCTCCCAGTTGGCTCCTCCTGCTCCCCAAATCCTCTCGGTGGATCCCAGTTTGAGTCCTGCTGGAGCTGCGGCTGACTACTGGGAGCAGATCCAGAGGGTACTGGGAGCACTGGGAGGGACTGGGAATGGGGCTGGGATGGACTGGGAGGGACTGGGAGCAAATCCAGAGGGTACTGGGAGGGACTGGGAGCAGATCCAGAGGGTACTGGGAGCACTGGGAATGGGGCTGGGATGGACTGGGAGGGACTGGGAAGGGACTGGGAGCAAATCCAGAGGGTACTGGGAGCACTGGGAGCACTGGGAATGGGACTGGGAGGGACTGGGAGCAAATCCAGAGGGTACTGGGATGGACTGGGAGGGACTGGGAGTGACTGGGATGGACTGGGAGGGACTGGGAGCAGATCCAGAGGGTACTGGGAGCACTGGGAGAGACTGGGAATGGGACTGGGAGAGACTGGGATGGACTGGGAGCAGATCCAGAGGGTACTGGGAGCACTGGGAATGGACTGGGAGGGACTGGGAATGGACTGGGAGGGACTGGGATGGACTGGGATGGACTGGGAGCAGATCCAGAGGGTACTGGGAGCACTGGGAGCACTGGGAATGGGACTGGGAGGGAATTTGGATGAACTGGGAGCAACTGGGAATGGGATTGGGATGGACTGGGAGGGACTGGGATGAACTGGGAAGGGATTGGGGGGAACTGGGAGAGACTGGGAGGAACTGGGAGTGACTGGGATGGGATTGGGAGGGACTGGGTTATACTGGTTTAGACTGGGAGGGGATTGGGACAGACTGGGATGAACTGGGAATGGGAGATGGGGAACTGGGATGAACTGGGATGGACTGACCAGAGTAAACTGGGATTGAACTGGGATAAACTGGGGGCTAAACTGGTTTCAACTGGTCTGAACTGGTTTCCACTCCAGGCATTCCCAGGAGTTTCAGGAATTCCCAGTTCGATCTGCTGCTGGGGGTTGGGATGGACTGGGATGGACTGGGAGTGACTGGGATGGACTGGGATGGACTGGGAATGAACTGGGAGCGACTGGGATGAACTGGGATTGAACTGGGACTAGCTGGGGCTGAACTGGGAGTGATTGGGATGGACTGGGATGGACTGGGAATGAACTGGGAGTGATGGGGATGGACTGGGGATGGACTGGGAATGGACCGGAATGGACTGGGATGGACTGGGGCTGAACTGGGAGTGACTGGGATGGACTGGGAATGAACTGGGAGCGACTGGGAGTGACTGGGATTGAACTGGGACTAGCTGGGGCTGAACTGGGAGTGATTGGGATGGACTGGGAGTGATGGGGATGGACTGGGAATGGACCGGAATGGACTGGGATGGACTGGGATTGAACTGGGAGTGACTGGGATGAACTGGGAGTGACTGGGAT
>JAKEPQ010000121.1:0-50586 GCA_024500445.1 Entomyzon cyanotis | reverse complement strand
AAAATGGGATTTTTTTTCCTGAAAAATTTGGGGATTTTTGTCCCCAAAATTGAGGGGAAAAATGGGAATTTATCCCCAAAAAAATGGGGGAAAATGGGGTTTTTGTCCCAAAAATTTGTGGGGGAAATGGGAATTTATCCCCAAAAATTGGGGGAAAATGGGGTTTCTGTCCCAAAAATTAGGGGGTTTTTGTCCCAAAAATTGAGGGGAAAAATGGGAATTTGTCCTGAAAATTTGGGGGAAAAATAGGGCTTTTTGGCACAAAAAATTGTGGGGGAAATGGGATTTTTATCCTGAAAAATTTGGGCTGAAAAGGGAATTTATCCTGAAAAATTTGGGGGAAAAATAGGGTTTTTGGCCCAGAAAATTGTGGGGGAAATGGGATTTTTATCCCGAAAAATCTGGGGAGAAATGGGATTTTTGTCCTGGAAAATCTGGGAAAAATTGGGAATTTATCCTGAAAAATTTTTTGGGAAAAATAGGATTTTTGGCCCAAAAATTTAGGGGGAAATGGGATTTTTATCCTGAAAAATTTTGGGGGAAAATGGGATTAGAATTCCTAAAGATGGGGGAAAAAAATGGGATTTAAATCCCTAAAAATGGGGGTGAAAAATGGGATTGAAATTCCTGAAACTGAGGGGGAAAAATGGGATTTTTTTCACCAAAAAATGGGAATAAAAGGGGATGGAAGTTCTGGATTTCCCCCAAAAATCAGGAGGATAAAATGGGATTTTTCCCCAAAAAATTTTGGGAATAAAAGTGGATAAAAATCCTGGATTCCCCAAAAAAAAAAAAAAAAAAAAAAAAAAGGAAAAAATGGGATTGAAATCCCTAAAAATCTCGGGAACTAAAGGAAATCAAAATCCCAGTTCTCCCCCAAAAATCGAGGGGATAAAATAGGATTTTTCCCAAAAAAATTCGGGAATAAAAGGCGACAAAAACCCCCAAAACTCCCTAAAAATCTTGGGAATAAAAAGAGATCAAAGTCCCAAATTTCCTTAAAAAATCCAGGGGAAAAAAATGGAATTTTCCCCCAAAAATCAAGAGGATAAAATGGGATTTTCCCCCAAAAAATCCAGAGGAAAAAATGGAATTTTGCCCCAAAAATCCAAAGGAAAACCCAGAATTTTCCCCCCCAAAAATCAAGAGGAAAAAATGGAATTTTCCCCCAAAAATCAAGAGGATAAAATGGAATTTTCCCCAAAAAATCCAGAGGAAAAAATGGGATTTTCCCCAAAAAATCCAGAGGAAAAAATGGAATTTTCCCCCAAAAAATCCAGAGGAAAAAATGGAATTTTCCCCCAAAAATCCAGAGGAAAAAATGGAATTTTCCCTCAAAAATCAAGAGGAAAAAATGGAATTTTCCCCCAAAAAATCCAGAGGAAAAAATGGAATTTTGCCCCAAAAATCCAAAGGAAAACCCAGAATTTTTCCCCCAAAAATCAAGAGGAAAAAATGGAATTTTCCCCCAAAAATCAAGAGGAAAAAAATGGAATTTTCCCCCAAAAAATCAAGAGGAAAAAAATGGAATTTTCCCCCAAAAATCAAGAGGAAAAAAATGGAATTTTCCCCCAAAAAATCAAGAGGAAAAAAATGGAATTTTCCCCCAAAAATCAAGAGGAAAAAAATGGAATTTCCCTCAAAAAATCAAGAGGAAAAAATGGAATTTTCCCCCAAAAATCCAGAGGAAAAAATGGAATTTTGCCCCAAAAATCCAAAGGAAAACCCAGAATTTTTCCCCCAAAAATCAAGAGGAAAAAATGGAATTTTCCCCCAAAAATCAAGAGGAAAAAATGGAATTTTCCCTCAAAAATCAAGAGGAAAAAATGGAATTTTCCCCCAAAAAATCCAGAGGAAAAAATGGAATTTTCCCCCAAAAATCAAGAGGAAAAAATGGAATTTTCCCCCAAAAAATCCAGAGGAAAAAATGGAATTTTCCCCCAAAAATCAAGAGGAAAAAATGGAATTTTCCCCAAAAAATCAAGAGGAAAAATTGAATTTTCCCTCAAAAATCAAGAGGAAAAAATGGAATTTTCCCCCAAAAATCAAGAGGAAAACCCAGAATTTTTCCCCAAAAATCAAGAGGAAAAAATTGAATTTTCCCTCAAAAAATCAAGAGGAAAAAAATGGAATTTTCCCCAAAAAATCCAGAGGAAAAAATGGAATTTTCCCCAAAAAATCAAGAGGAAAAAATGGAATTTTCCCCCCAAAAATTTTAGGAATAAAAGGAGACAAAACCCCAAAAATTCCCTATAAACTCCGGAACGCAGAAGGGTTGGAATTCTCCCGAGCTCTGCGGGTTTTGGGGATTTAGGGATTATTTGGGATTATTTGGGATTATTTGGGGAAAATTGGATTAAAGGATTGGGGATTGGGGGAGGGGCCGGGTGGGGGAGGGGAGGGGGGTTGGGGTTTGGGGGTTTTTGGGGTTTTTTTGGATTTTGGGGTTTTGGTTTTGGGGTTTTCTGGGATTTTGGGATCTCAGGGATTTGGGATTTTGGGGTTTTGGGGTTTTTCAGGTTTTTGGGGTTTTGGTTTTGGGGTTTTTTGGGATTTTGGAGTTTTTTTGGGTTTGGGGTTTTCTGGGATTTTGGGATTTTGGGGATTTGGGGTTTACTGGGATTTGGGATTTTGGTTTTGGGGTTTTCTGGGATTTTGGGGATTTGGGGTTTACTGGGATTTGGGATTTTGGTTTTGGGGTTCTTTGGGGTTTTGGTTTTGGGGTTTTTAAGGTTTTTGGGGTTTTGGTTTTGGGGTTTTCTGGGATTTGGGATTTTGGTTTTGGAGTGTTTTGGGGTTTTGGGTTTGGGGTTTTCGGGGATTTTGGGGATTTGGGGTTTTGGTTTTGGGGTTTTTAAGGTTTTTGGGGTTTTGGTTTTGGGGTTTTCTGGGATTTGGGATTTTGGTTTTGGAGTGTTTTGGGGTTTTGGGTTTGGGGTTTTCGGGGATTTTGGGGATTTGGGGTTTTGGGTTTGGGGTTTTTTTGGATTTTGGTTTTGGGGTTTTCTGGGATTTGGGATTTTGGTTTTGGAGTGTTTTTGGGGTTTGGGTTTGGGGTTTTTTGGGGTTTTGGTTTTGGGGTTTTCTGGGATTTTGGGATCTCAGGGATTTGGGATTTTGGGGTTTTGGGGTTTTTAAGGTTTTTGGGGTTTTGGTTTTGGGGTTTTTTGGGATTTTGGGGATTTGGGGTTTTGGGGTTCTTTGGGATTTTGGTTTTGGGGTTTTCTGGGATTTGGGATTTTGGTTTTGGAGTGTTTTGGGGTTTTGGGTTTGGGGATTTCGGGGATTTTGGGGATTTGGGGTTTTGGTTTTGGGGTTTTCTGGGATTTGGGATTTTGGTTTTGGAGTGTTTTGGGGTTTTGGTATTTTGGTTTTGGGGTTTTTAAGGTTTTTGGGGTTTGGGGGATTTGGGGTTTTGGGGTTTTTTTGGGTTTTGGGTTTGGGGTTTTCTGGGATTTTGGGATCTCAGGGATTTGGGATTTTGGGGTTTTGGGGTTTTTCAGGTTTTTGGGGTTTTGGTTTTGGGGTTTTTTGGGATTTTGGAGTTTTTTTGGGTTTGGGGTTTTCTGGGATTTTGGGGGTTGGGTTTTGGGATTTTCTGTGATTTGGGGTTTTGGTTTTGGAGTTTTTTGGGGGTTTGGGTTTGGGGTTTTCTGGGATTTTGGGGTTTTGGGTTTTGGGGTTTTTGGGGTTTTGATTTTGGGTTTTTTTTGGGTTTTGGTTCTGGGGTTTTTAAGATTTTTGGGGTTTTGATTTTGGGGTTTTTAAGATTTTTGGGGTTTTGGGGTTTTTTGGGGGTTTTGGTTTTGGGGTTTTCTGGGATTTGGGATTTTGGTTTGGGGGTTTTCCAGGTTTTTGGGGTTTTTTGGGATTTTGGGGTTTGGTTTTTGGGATTTTGGTTTTGGAGTTTTTAAGGCTTTTGGGGTTTTTTTTGGATTTTGGGGTTTTGGGGATGTGGGGTCTCAGGGATCTGGGGTTTTGGTTTTGGAGTTTTTTGGGATTTTGGGGTCCTCTGGGATTTTGGGATCTCAGGGATTTTGGGTTTTGGGATTTGGTTTTGGGTTTTTTTGGGATTTTGGGGATTTGGGGTTTTGGGGTTTTCCAGGTTTTTGGGGTTTTGGTTTTGGAGTTTTGGGGTTTTGTTTTTAGGGTTTTCAAGGCTTTTGGGGTCTCAGGGATTTGGGGTTTTGGAGTCCTAAAAGCTTTTGGGGTCTCAGCGATTTGAGGTTTTGGGGTTTTCTGGGATTTTGGGATCTCAGGGATTTCGGGTTCTAGGGATTTCGGGTTTTGGTTTTGGGGTTTATGAGGCCTTTGGGGTCTCAGGGATTTGGGGTTTTGGGGATTTGGGGTTTTGGTTTGGGGATTTTCAAGGCTTTTTAGGGTCTCAGGGATTTGGGGTTTTGGGGTCCCTATTTTTAGGGGTTTTGATTTTGGGGTCCTGATTTTTGGGGATTCTCAATCTTGGGGATCCCAAAACCTAAAGGGGTTCCGATTTTGGGATTCCCAATTTTTGGGATTCCCAATTTTTTGGGATTCCCATTTTGGGGATTTCTGATTTTGGGATTCTCAAATTTTTGGGATTTCTGATTTTGGGATTCCCAATTTTTTGGGATTCCAAATTTTTTGAGATTCCCAATTTTTGGATTTCCCAATTTTTGGGAATTCTGATTTTGGGATTCCCAATTTTTGGGATTCCCAATTTTTTGGGAATTCCCATTTTGGGGATTTCCCACTCTCCTCCCCATCCACTGGGGGGCGCCAACTGCAATGGGCGTGGCCTCATTGCCCCTCATTTACATAACCCCGCCCCTCACAGCCCCCTCCCCTTCTCCCTCCCTCCGCCTCACCCAATCACCTTCCAGCAGCCGCGCCGCTAACCAATAGAAACCCCCCCATTCCGCTCGCCCCGCCCCTCGTGGGCGTGGCCTCGGCTGAGGCGGTGGCGGCCGGGCGGCTGAGGCGGCAGAAGCTGCGGAGCGGCGGCCGCGCCGGGAGAGCTCCGCCGAGAGCTCGGCAGCCCCGGGGCGGCCGGGGAGCGCGCGGGGAGAGCCGGAGAGACCCCCGAGAGAACCGGAGAGACCCCCGGAGAGAGCCGGAGAGGCTCCCGGCGAGATCCGCGGGGAGAAGCGGAGAGATCCGCGGGGAGAAGCGGAGAGGCCTGCAGTGACCCCGCAACCCCGGCCTGGATTTGGTGAGGGGCCCGGGGCTCGGCGCTGAGGGCCGGCCAGCCCGCCGCGGCTACGGAGCGGCTCTGGACCTTGTGCTGAGGGCTGGACTGACCCTCGGAGCTTCGTAACCGGATAGCGGAGCTTCTAAACGGATAGCGGAGCTTCTAACCGACCCTCGGAGCTTCGTGACCGGATAGCGGAGCTTCTAACCGGATAGCGGAGCTGCGTAACCGGATAGCGGAGCTTCGTAACCGGATAGCGGAGCCTCTAACCGACCCTCGGAGCCTCATCCCGGCTGCCTCCCCAGCCCCGCCGCGCTCCGGATCCTCAGCCCGGTTCCCCCTCTCCCTCAGCCCGGTTTCCCCTCTCCCTCAGCCCGGTTTCCCTCTCTCCCTCAGCCCGGTTTCCCCTCTCCCTCAGCCCGGTTTCCCCGTTCCCTCAGCCCGGTTTCCCCTCTCCCTCAGCCCGGTTTCCCCCTCTCCCTCAGCCCGGTTTCCCCTCTGCCTCAGCCCGGTTCCCCCTCTCCCTCAGCCCGGTTTCCCCCTCTCCCTCAGCCCGGTTTCCCCGTTCCCTCAGCCCGGTTTCCCTCTCTCCCTCAGCCCGGTTTCCCCGTTCCCTCAGCCCGGTTTCCTCCTCTCCCTCAGCCCGGTTTCCCTCTCTCCCTCAGCCCGGTTTCCCCTCTCCCTCAGCTCGGTTTCCCCGTTCCCTCAGCCCGTTCCGGTTCTGCTTTCCCCGTTCCAGTTCCCCGTTCCGTTCCCGGTTCCCGTTCCCGTTTTCCCCGTTCCCGTTTTCCCCGTTCCCGGTTCCCTGTTCCCGCTTCCCCATTCCCTGTCCTTCCCGTTTCGGTCCCTCTTCCCGTTTCCCTCATCCCATTCCCGCTTCCCATTCCCTGTTTTTTCCATCCCCTTCCAGCTTCCCATTCCCGCTTCTCCCATCCCATTCCCACTTTTCCCTCCCCGTTCCCCATCCCATTCTCACTTTTCCCATTCCCATTCCTGCTTTCCCCACCCCATTCCTGCTTTTCCCACCCCATTCCCGACCCCAACTCCCATTCCCACTTTTCCTGCTTCTCCCATCCCATTCCCCATTCCTATTCCCGCTTTTCCTGCTTTTCCCACCCCATTCTCTCTTTTCCCACCCCATTCCTGCTTTTCCCACCCCATTCCCGACCCCAATTCCCGTTCCCACTTTCCCCTCTTTCCCCACCCCATTCCCCATTCCTACTCCCACTTTCCCCACCCCATTCCCTCTTTCCCCACCCCATTCCCGACCCCAATTCCCATTCCCATTCCCTCTTTCCCCATTCCCAATCCCGCCATGCCCCCGGTGAGGTTCCTGCTCTCCTGGCTGCTCTCGCTGTGTCTCCTGCGGCTGCTGGGAGCTCCGTGGGGCTGCAGCGTGCTCTGCTCCCTGGGGCTGGGGCTGAGTGCTGCCGGGTGGAGGTGGATCAGGATCGTCCTGAAAACAGCGCCCAGGGACCTCTTGTGAGTGACACTGGGGACACTGGGGACATTCGGGGATATTGGGGGCACTGGGGACACTGGGGACACTGGGGTGACAGGGCTGCAGCGTGCTCTGCTCCCTGGGGCTGGGGCTGAGCGTTGGAGCGTGGAGATGGATCAGGATCGTCCTGAAAACAGCGCCCAGGGACCTCTTGTGAGTGACACTGGGGACACTGGGGACATTCGGGGGATATTGGGGGCACTGGGGACACTGGGGACACTGGGGACATTGGGGACATTGGGGACATTTGGGGACATTTGGGGATGTTGTGGGGACATTGGTGACACTGGGGACATTGGGGACATTGTGGGGCCATTGGGGACATTTGGGGACATTGTGGGGACACTGGGGACATTGGGGACACTGGGGACACTGGGGACATTGGGGACATTGTGGGGACACTGGGGACACTGGGGACACTGGCGACCTTTGGGGACATTTGGGGACATTTGGGGACATTTGGGGACATTGGGGGTTGCTGTGGTTGGCAGTGAGAACGGCATTTGGGGAGCTGAGCTGAGCTCAAAGCTGAGCCTGAAACCCAAACTGACCCCAAAGTGACCCCAAAGCCCAAATGTGACCCCAAACCCCAGATGTGACCCCAGACTGACCCCAAACCCCAAACTTGACCCCAGACTGACCCCAGACTGACCCCTGACCCCAGACTGACCCTATACCTGACCCCAAAACCCAAACGTGACCCCAAACCCCAAACTTGATCCCAAACTTGACCCCAGACCCAAACATGACCCCAGACTGACCCCAAACCCAAACCTGACCCCAAACCTGACCCCAGACTGACCCCAAACCCCAAACGTGATCCCAAACCTGAGGCCAAACCCCAAACCTGACCCTGCTGACCTTGACCACTCCTCTGACCCCAAATCCCCAAACCTGACCCCAAATCCCCAACTCTGACCCCAAAATTGACCCCAAATCCCCAACTCTGACCCCAAAATTGACCCCAAATCCCCAACTCTGACCCCAAAATTGACCCCAAACCCCCAATTCTGACCCCAAATCCCCCAATTCTGACCCCAAACCCCCAATTCTGACCCCAAACCCCCAAATTCTGACCCCAAACCCCCAATTCTGACCCCAAAATTGACCCCAAAACCCCAACTCTGACCCCAAAACCCCAACTCTGACCCCAAAATTGACCCCAAATCCCCAATATTGACCCCAAACCCCCAATTCTGACCCCAAAATTGACCCCAAATCCCCAATTCTGACCCCAAAACCCCAACTCTGACCCCAAAATTGACCCCAAATCCCCAAAATTGACCCCAAATCCCCAATTCTGACCCCCAAACCCCCAATTCTGACCCCAAAATTGACCCCAAACCCCCAATTCTGACCCCAAACCCCCAATTCTGACCCCCAATTCTGACCCCAAACCCCCAATTCTGACCCCAAATCCTCTTTTTTCCCACCCAGAAAAATCCAGGAATTGTTTCTCGTGAAAACCTTGGAAAAAATCCCAAATTCCTTTTTCTTAGGATTTCCCAGGGGGAATGAAATCCAAATTTTTTTGGCACAGAAAACAAAGAAACCTTTGATGAGGTTTTTATAAAAAAAAGGGAGAAAAAAAGCAGTTTTGTTCTCCAAGGATTTTGATTTTTTGGGAGATTTCCAGAGGAAGAAAAGGAACATCCTGGATTTTTTTTTTTTTTTTTTTTGGGATGAAATCCTCGATTTTTTGGGATGAAACTCGTGGGAAAAAAGGGAATTTTAGGGGATTTTTTGGGAAATCTCAATCCTCGCTGAGGGAAAACACCAAATTTTGGGGAATTTTTGGGGATAAATGGAATTTCCTCATTTTGGGAGACCCAAAATCCATGGAATTTCGGGGAAAAATGGGGATTTTTCCTCCCTGGGGGTGAGAAAAACCCCAAATCTTTGGGAATTTTCCATCCCCAGCCTCTTCCAATCCCCTAAAATTCCCAAAAATTCCATTTTTTCTCCTAAAATTCCCGAATCTTCTCTATATTCCCAACAGGCTTTTACCCTTTTTCTCCTCCATCCCTTAAACCCCAAAATTCCCCTAAAATTCACTTTTTTCCCCCTAAAATCCCCATTTTTGGACCTAAAATCTCCATTTTTCCTCATAAAATCTTCATTTTCTCACCTAGAACCTTCATTTTTTCACCTAAAATTCCCAAAAAACCCCCAAAATTCCCCAAAAATCCCTAAAAATTCCTGGTTTTTCTCATTTTCCAGCAGTCTATGGGTTCTGCTCCATCCCCAGCCTCTTCCAATCCCCTAAAATTCCCGAATCTTCTCTATATTCCCAACAGGCTTTTACCCTTTTTCTCCTCCATCCCTTAAACCCCAAAATTCCCCTAAAATCCCCATTTTTCCCCCTAAAATCCCCATTTTTGGACCTATAATCTCCATTTTTTCCTCATAAAATCTCCATTTTTCCTTATAAAATCTTCCTTTTTCCACCTAGAATCTCCATTTTTTCACCTAAAATTCAAAAAAAATCCCCAAAAATTCCCCAAATTCCCATTTTTTTCACCCAAAAGTTTTGTTTTCCCAGCAGTCTCTGGGTTCTGCTCCATCCCCAGCCTCTTCCAATCCCCTTCCACCTCCAAAAATCCTCATTCTTTACCAAAAATTCCCTTATCTTTTCTATATTCTGAAAAGGATTTTACTCTTCTCCTCCTCCACCCTTTAAACCCCAAAATTCCCCTAAAATCTCAAATTTTCCTCGTAAAATCGTCATTTTTTTACCTAGAATCTTCATTTTTTCACCTAGAATTCCCATTTTTTACCAAAAATTCCCTTTTTTTCCCCCTACAATTCCCAAATCTTTTCTATATTCCCAGCAGGCTTTTACTCTTCTTCTCCTCCGTCACTTAAACCCCAAAATTCCCAAAAATTCTTCCAAAATTTGCCTTTTTTCACCTGAAATCCCCATTTTTCCTCCTAGAATCTCCATTTGTTCACCTAGAATCTCCATTTTTTCACCTAAAATTCCCATTTTTTCACCCAAAATTCCAGAATTTTTTCTAAATTTTCCCAAATTTTCTCATTTTCCAGCAGATTATGGGTGTTGCTCCACGTCCGGCACAACCTGCGCCGTTTCCGCCGCGCCGGCTCCACCATCCCCAGCCTCTTCCAATCCCCTAAAATTCCATTTTTTCCCCTAAAATTCCCAAATCTTCTCTATATTCCCAGCGGGCTTTTACTCTTCTTCTCCTCCATCCCTTAAACCCCAAAATTCCCTCAAAATTCCCCAAAAATTCCCTTTTTTCCCTCTAAAATCCCCATTTTTGGACTGGAAATCTCCATTTTTCCACCTAAAATCCTCAGTTTTCCTCATAAAATCTCCATTTTTTCCCCTAGAACTCCCATTTTTTCACCTAGAACTCCCATTTTTTCACCTAAAATTCTCAAAAATTCCCAATTTTCACCCAAATTTCCCATTTTTCCCAGCGGCCTCTGGGTCCTGCTCCGCGTCCGGCACAACCTGCGCCATTTCCACCGCTCGGGCTGCTCCATCCCCAGCCTCTTCCAATCCCATAAAATTCCATTTTTTCCCCTAAAATTCCCAAATCTTCTCTATATTCCCAGCGGGCTTTTACTCTTCTTCTCCTCCATCCCTTAAACCCCAAAATTCCCTCAAAATTCCCCAAAATTCCCTTTTTTCCCTCTAAAATCCCCATTTTTGGACTGGAAATCTCCATTTTTCCACCTAAAATCCTCAGTTTTCCTCATAAAATCTCCATTTTTTCACCTAGAACTCCCATTTTTTCACCTAGAATCTCCATTTTTTCCCCTAGAATCTCCATTTTTTCACCTAGAATCTCCATTTTTTCACCTAGAACCTCCATTTTTTCACCTAGAACTCCCATTTTTTCACCTAAAATTCTCAAAAATTCCCAATTTTCCCCCAAAATTCTTGTTTTTCCAGCGGATTATGGGTGTTGCTCCGCGTCCGGCACAACCTGCGCCGTTTCCGCCGCGCCGGCTCCACCATCCCCAGCCTCTTCCAGCTCACCGCCAGCCGCTTCCCCGACAAAGCCGCGCTGATCGACGAATCCTCCGGAACGTTCTGGACCTTCCGGCAGCTGGAGGAGTTCTCCAACGCCGTGGCTCACCTGTTCCGGGGGTTTGGGATTTGGGAACGGGGACGTCGTGGCGGTTCTCCTGGACTCCAGGAAGGAGTTGGTGGGGATCTGGCTGGGGCTGGGCAAGGCTGGCGCTGAGGCGGCGCTGCTGAATTGTCACCTGCGCAGGGAGGCGCTGGGCCACTGCCTCACCTGTGCCTCGGCCAGGTGTGTCGTGTTCGGGGCTGAGCTGGCGCCAGGTGAGGGGAGGAATGGGGGAGAAATGGGGAGAAAATGGGGGGAAATGAGGGGAAAAGATGGGGGAAAATGGGGAAAAATGGGGGAGAAAGTGAGAAAAAAATGACAGAGAAAATGAGGGGAAAATGAGAAAAATGAGGGGAAAATGAGGAAAAATGAGAAGAAAGTGAGGAAAAACTGAGGGAAAAATGAGGGGAAAGTGAGAAAAAAGTGACGGAGAAAATGAAGGAAAAATGAGGGGAAAATGAGGAAAAATGGGGAAAAAATGAGGGGAAAATGAGGAAAAATGGGGGAGAAAGAGAGAAAAAAATGATGGAGAAATGAGGGAAAAATGAGAAAAAATGAGGGGAAAATGAGGAAAAATGAGAAAAAATGAGGGGAAAATGAGGAAAAATGAGAAAAAATGAGGGGAAAATGAGGAAAAATGAGGGGAAAATGAGGAAAAATGGGGAAAAAATGAGGGGAAAATGAGGAAAAATGAGAAGAAAGTGAGGAAAAACTGAGGGAAAAATGAGGGAAAATGAGAAAAAAGTGACAGAGAAAATGAAGGAAAAATGAGGGGAAAATGAGGAAAAATGGGGAAAAAATGAGGGGAAAATGAGGAAAAATGGGGGAGAAAGAGAGAAAAAAATGATGGAGAAATGAGGGAAAAATGAGAAAAAATGAGGGGAAAATGAGGGAAAAATGAGAAAAAATGAGGGGAAAATGAGGAAAAATGAGAAAAAATGAGGGGAAAATGAGGAAAAATGAGGGGAAAATGAGGAAAAATGAGAAAAATGAGGGGAAAATGAGGAAAAATGGGGAAAAAATGAGGGGAAAATGAGGAGAAATGAGAAGAAAGTGAGGAAAAACTGAGGGGAAAATGAGAGGAAATGAGGGAAAAGTGAGGAAAAATGAGGGGAAAGTGAGAAAAAAGTGATGGAGAAAATGAAGGAAAAATGAGGGGAAAATGAGGAAAAATGGTGGGAAAGAAACAGGAAGAAATGAGGGAAAAATGAGGGGAAAATGAGAAGGAAATGAGAAAAAATGAGGGGAAAAGAGAGGAAAAAAGGAGTAGAAAATGAGAAAAAATGAGGGGAAAGGAAGGAAAAATGATGGGAAAGTGAGAAAAAATGGGAAGTGAGAAAAAATGAGGAGAAAAGAATGGAAAAGAAAGGAAAAAGGGAAAAATGAGGGAAATGAGAAAAAATGAGAGAGAAAAAGTGAGGAGAAAGTGAGAAAAAATGAGGGAAAAGGGAAAAAATAAGAGGGAAAAGGGGAAAATGAGAAAAAATGGTGGGAAAGGAACAGGAAAAAAGGGAAAAATGAGGGGAAAAGGAGAAAAAATGATGGGAAAGAAACAGGAAAAAATGAGGGGAAAATGAGAAAAAATGGGGGGGAAAGTGAGAGGAAAGTGAGAAAAAATGAGGGTAAAAGGATGGAAAAGAAAGAGGAAAAAGGAGGGAAAAAATGAGGGGAAAATGGGAAAAAATGAGGTGAAACGATGGGAAAGAAACAGGGAAAAATGAGGGGAAGTGAGAAAAAATGGGGGAAAAGTGAGGGGAAAATGGGAAAGAATGATGGGAAAGAAACGGGAAAAAAGGAGAGGGAAAATGAGAAAAAATGGGGGGGAAAGAAACAGAAAAAATGACGGAAAAAGGAGGGAAAAGTGAGGGGAAAATGAGGAAAAATGAGAGTGAGGAAAAACTGAGGGGAAAGTGAGGAAAAATGAGGGGAAAGTGAGGAAAAATGAGGGGAAAGTGAGAAAAAAGTGACGGAGAAAATGAAGGAAAAATGAGGAAAAATGAGGGGAAAATGAGGAAAAATGGGGGAGAAAGTGAGGAAAAACTGAGGGGAAAACAAGAGGAAAGTGAGAAAAAATGTGGGGAAAATGAGAAAAAATGGTGGGAAAGAAACAGGAAGAAAGGAGGGAAAAATGAGGGAGAAAGTGAGATGGAAATGAGAGGAAAATGAGGGGAAAACGAGATGGAAATGAGAAAAAATGAGGGGGGAAAAGAGAGGAAAAACGGAGCAGAAAATGAGAAAAAATGATGGGAAAGTGAGAAAAAATGGGGGGGAAAATCCAGGAAAAATGAGGGAAAAAAAAGATGAAATTTGGGAGGAAATAATCCCCTTTTTTTGGGGGATTTTTTCCTCCTTTTTTCAGGAATAAAAATAATTTTCTGAGATAATTTTTTCCTGTTTCCCAGGAATTTTTCCCCCCCTTTTTTTCAGGGAATGAAAATTATTTTCCAGGACAGTTTTTTCCCAAATTTCATGATTTTTTTCCCTTTTTTTTTTTTTTTTTTTCCAGCTGTCTCGGAGATCAGTGCACTTTTGGGGCCAAAAATGGAGAAATTCTGCTGCGGAGATTTCGACCCAAAAACAGTCCCAGAGGGAACCAAACATCTGGAGAAACTGCTGGAATCTGTGCCAAAAACAGCAATTCCCCCAAACGGCCCCAAAAAGGGCATGGATGGTAAAAAAATGGGGAAAATGGGGAAAATTGGGGGGAAATTGGGGGGAAAATTGGGAAAAATGGGGGAAATGGGGGGAAAAATGGGGGAAAAATGGGGAAAAATGGGGAAAAAATGGGAAAAATGGGGAAAAAATGGGGACAATTGGGGGGGAAAATGGGGAAAAAAATGGGAAAAATGGGGAAAATGGGGGGGAAATGGGGAAAAATGGGGAAAATGAGAAAGAATGAGGGAAAATCTGAAAAAATGAGAGGAAAATAAGGGAAAAATGAAGACAGGAAAATTAAAAGAGAGAAAAGAGTGAAAAATGAGGGAAAAAAGGAGAAATGAGGGAAAAAATGAGGAAGACAGAAAAAAACGAGAAATGAGGGAAAAAAGCAGGAAAAATGAGGGGAAAATTGGGGGAAAATGAGAGAAAATGATGAGGGAAAATGGAGAGGAAAATGAGGGGAAAATCCAAGAAATCTGAGGGGGAAAATGAGGGAAAAAAATGAGGGAAAAACAGGGAAAATGAGGGAAAAGTGAGGAGAAAAAATGAGGAAAAAATGAGGACAAAGTGGGGAAAAGCAGGAAAAAAGCATGGAAAATGAGGAGAAAAATGGGGAAAAAAAGAAGAAAAAAAGAGTGGAAAAGCAGGAAAATTGAGGGGAAAATGATGGAAAATTAGGGAAATAGTGAGGAGAAAATGAGAGAAAAAATGAGGGAAAAAAGAGGGAAAATGAGGAATCCAAACATCTGGAGAAACTGCTGGAATCTGTGCCAAAACCAGCGATTCCCCCAAAAAGGGCATGGATGGTAAAAAAATGGGGAAAATGGGGGGAAAATGGGAAAAAATGGGGGAAAAATGGGGAAAAATTGGGAAAAATTGGGAAAAATGGGGAAAAATTGGGAAAAAATGGGGGAAATGGGGGAAAAAATGGGAAAAAATGGGAAAAAATGGGAAAAATGGGGGAAAAATGGGGAAAAAATGGGGAAAATTGGGGAAAAAATGGGAAAAAATGGGAAAAAATAGGGAAAATGGGGGAAAAAAGGGAAAAATTGGGAAAAAAAGGGAAAAATGGGGAAAAATAGGGAAAATGGGGGAAAAAAGGGAAAAATTGGGAAAAAATGGGAAAAATGGGGAAAAGGGGGGAAAAAATGGGGAAAATTGGGGGGAAAAAATGGGGAAAATGGGGGGAAAATGGGAAAAATGGGGGGAAAATGGGAAAAATGGGAAAAACGGGGGGAAAATGGGAAAAATGGGGAAAAAATGGGAAAAATGGGGGGAAATGAGGTGGGAATGAGAGGAATTAATGGGAAAAAAATAAGATGGAAAAATGAGAGGAAAAATAAGGAAAAATCCCCAGAAAAAAGGAGGAAAGAAACTGGAAAAATGAGGGGAAAATGAAGGAAAAATTAGAGGAAAATGCGAAAAAAAGCAGAAAGAAGGAGGAAAAATGGGGGAGGAATGAAGATGGAAAAGTGAGAGGAAAAATGAGGGAAAATGAGAAAGAAACTGGGAAAAAGCAGGAGAAAAGGAAGGAAAAATAGCAGAATTTGATACAGAAAAATTAGGAATAGTGAGAGGAAAAAGGAAGGGAAAATGAGGGGAAAAGGGTGAGGGAAAAATCAGGAAGAATGAGAGAAAAAAGAGGATAAATAAACAGGAAAAAAAGGAGGAAAAAAGAGAAGAAAACCAGGAAAAACCAGGAAATGACCACAGAAAATGGCGGAAAAAATGTAAAAGTGAGGAAAAACCAGGAAAAATGGGGGAAAAAGCAGGAAAAAGAGGAGGAATGAGGAAGAAATAACTTTTCTGGATCCTGATTTTTCCGGATTTTCCCAATTTTCCCGGATTTTCCCTCTTTTCCAGACCGGCTGTTCTATATTTACACCTCCGGCACCACCGGGATGCCCAAAGCAGCCATTGTGGTGCACAGCAGGTGAGGGCGGGGCCGGGGGGGCGTGGTTAGAGGGGGCGTGGTCACAGATGGGTGTGGCAAATGGAGGTGTGGTCCAGGAATGGGTGTGGCTGAAGAGTGGGCAGAGTGGGCGTGGCCATTATTGGCGTTGGACGTGAATAGGAATGGCTGTGGTGGGTGGGCGTGGTCCGGAGTGGGCATGGTCGGGAGTGGGTGTGGTCATGGGTGTGGTCAGAGGATGAGTGTGGTCAGTGGGTGTGGCCAATGATGGGCGTGGCCATTAGTTGCATTGGATGTGAATAGGAATGGCTGTGGTGGGGTGGGCGTGGTCCGGAGTGGGCGTGGTCAGGAGTGGGTGTGGTCATGGGTGTGGTCAGAGGATGGGTGTGGTCAGTGGGTGTGGCCAATGATGGGCGTGGCCATTAGTTGCATTGGATGTGAATAGGAATGGCTGTGGTGGGGTGGGCGTGGTCCGGAGTGGGCGTGGTCAGGAGTGGGTGTGGTCATGGGTGTGGTCAGAGGATGGGTGTGGTCAGTGGGTGTGGCCAATGATGGGCGTGGCTTTGGAAGTGGTTGGAGTGGGTGTGGTCACCTGACATGATTGTGGGTGGGCGTGGTCGTTGTGGGTGTGGCCAGGGGTGGGTGTGGCCATGGAGGGGCGTGGCTCGGGGGCGTGCCCAGGAGTAGGCCATTGATAGGCGGGGCATGGTTGTAATGGGTGTGGTCAAGCTGGGTTGGGACAGAGATGGGTGTGGTCAGTGGATGGGTGTGGTTATGGGGTGGGTGTGGTCAGTGGCTGGGTGTGGTCAGTGGATGGGTGTGGTCAGTGGATGGGTGTGGTCAGTGGATGGGTGTGGTTATGGGGTGGGTGTGGTTATGGGGTGGGTGTGGTCAGTGGATGGTGTGGTCAGTGGATGGGTGTGGTCAGTGATGTGGTTATAGCCAGGTGGGTGTGGCCTTTGCGGTGTAGTCGGGTGGGTGTGGTCAGTGTTGGGGTTCTCGATGGGTGTGGTCAGTGGATGGGTGTGGTCATGACGTCATTCCATATGGGTGTGGCCAGGGTGGGTGTGGCCCTTGGGGTGTGATCCAGAGGGTTTGGTCCGGGGTGGGTGTGGCAAGGAATGGGCGTGGCCACGGTGTGGGCGTGGTCAGTGCTGGGCAGGTGTGCTCGGCTGGGTGTGTCTGGGTGGGCGTGGCTCAGGTGGGCGTGTCCAATGGTGGGCGTGGCTCGGGTGGGCGTGGCCAATGGTGGGCGTGGCTGAGGTGGGCGTGTCCCTGCCCAGGTATTACCGCATCGCCGCCTTTGGCTATTACGCCTTCCGGCTCCGCCCTGATGACGTCATCTACGACTGCCTGCCGCTCTACCACTCTGCCGGTGAGGAAGTGCTTCCTCTTCCTGCTTCCTGCTCCCCGATGTCACTTCCTGTTCCCTGATTTCACTTCCTGTTCCCTGATTTCACTTCCTGCTGCCACTTCCTGCTGCCACTTCCTGTTCCCTGATTTCACTTCCTGCTTTCTGATTTCACTTCCTGCTGCCACTTCCTGTTCCCTGATTTCACTTCCTGTTTCCTGTTTCCTCTGCCTGTTTCCTGCTTCTACCTCCTGTTTCCTGTTTCTACTTCCTGTCTCCTGCTTCCACTTCCTTTTCCCACTTCCTGTTTCCTGATTTCACTTCCAGCTTTTCCTCCTTTCTGTCCTCCCTTCTTCCTCTGCTTCCTCCTCCTTCCCCTTCCTGCTTCCTCTTTCCCATCTTTCCTTCTTCCTCTGCATCTTCTCCTTCCCCTTCCTTTTCCTGCTTCCTCCTCCTTCCCCTTCCTGCTTCCCGTATTTCCTTCTTCCTCTGCTTCCTCCTCCTTCCCCTTCCTGCTTCCTCTTTCCCATCTTTCCTTCTTCCTCTGCATCTTCTCCTTCCCCTTCCTTTTCCTGCTTCCTCCTCCTTCCCCTTCCTGCTTCCCATATTTCCTTCTTCCTCTGCTTCCTCCTTCTTCCCCTTCCTGCTTCCCTCTCTCCTTCTTCTGCTTCTTCTCCTCCTTTCACTTCCTTTTCCTCCTTCCTTTTTCTTTTCTCTGCTTCCTCCTCCTGCTTCCTCTTCCTTTTCCTGCTTCCTCTTCCTCCTCCTGCTTCCTCTTCCTGCTTCCTCTTCCTGCTTCCTCTTCCTCCTCCTGCTTCCTCTTCCTCTTCCTGCTTCCTCTTCCTTCTTCCTTTCCTTCCTTTTTCCTTCTTCTCCTTCCTTTTTCGTTCCTTTTCCTTCTTTTCCCTGTTTCCCTTTTCCCTTTTTTCTCTTTTTCTTTCCTTCTTTCTCTTTCTCTTTCCTTTTCCTTTTTCCCTATTTTTCCTTTTTCCTTCCTCTCCTTCCTTCTTCCTTCTTCTCCTTCCTTTTTCATTCCTTTTCCTTCTTTTCTGTTTCCCTTTTCCCTTTTTTCTCTTTTTTCTGTCCTTTTCTTTCTCCTTCGTTTTCCTTTTTCCCTGTTTTTCCTTTTTCCTTCTTCTCTTTCCTTTTTCCTTCTTTTCTCTGTTTCCCTTTTTTTTTTTTTTTTCTTTCCTTTTTCTTTCTCTTTCTCCTTCCTTTTCCTTTTTCCCTATTTTTCCGTGTTTTCCTTCTCCTCCTTCCTCCTTCTCCTCGCTCCTTTTCCATCCCAAAAATCCCCAAATTCCCTTTCTTTTCCCCCGAGGGAATGTCGTGGGGGTTGGGCAACTTCCTCATCCACCCCAAATTCCCCAAAATTCCCGAAATTCCTGGTTTTTTCCCCCGGGAACATCATGGGGGTGGAATCGATCGAAAATAAATCCCAAATCCACCCCAAAAATCCCAAATTTCCCATTTTTTCCCATGAAATTCCCATGTTTCCCCCAGGGAACACCATGGGGGTTGGGATTGACCCCAAATCCATCCCAAAATACCCAGAAATTCCCAAAATTCCCATTTTTCCCCCCCAGGGAACACCATGGGGATTTGGCAGTTCCTAATCCATCCCAAATTGGTCCCAAAATTCCCATTTTTTTCCATTAAATTCCCATTTTTTTCCATTAAATTCCCGTTTTTCCCCCCCAGGGAACACCATAGGGTTGGGATTGACCCCAAATCCATCCCAAAATTCCCATTTTTTTCCATTAAATTCCCATTTTTCCCCCAGGGAACACCATGGGGGGGTGGAATCACTCTGGAAATTCCCAGAAATTCCCCAAAATTCCCAAAATTCCCATTTTTTCATCCCCAGGGAACACTGTGGGGGTTGGGATTGACCCCAAATCCATCCCAAAATTCCCAGAAATTCCCGAAATTCCCTTTTTCCCCCCCAGGGAACACCATGGGGGTTTGGCAGTTCCTAATCCATCCCAAATCAATTCCAAAAATTCTCTTTTTTTTCCATTAAATTTCTATTTTTTCCCATTAAATTCCCATTTTTTTCATCCCCAGGGAACACCATGGGGGTTGGGATTGACCCCAAATCCATCCGGAAATTCCCAGAAATTCCCGAAATTCCCGTTTTTCCCCCAGGGAACACCATGGGGGTTGGGCAGTTCCTAATCCATCCCAAACCGGTCCCAAAATTCCCATTTTTTTCCATTAAATTCCCATTTTTTTCCATGAAATTCCCATTTTTCCCATTAAATTCCCGTTTTTCCCCCCAGGAACACCATAGGGTTGGGATTGACCCCAAATCCATCCCAAAATTCCTATTTTTCCCCATTAAATTCCCATTTTTCCCCAGGGAACACCATGGGGGGGTGGAATCAATCTGGAAATTCCCCGAAATTCCCGAAATTCCCATTTTTTCCCCCCAGGGAACATCATGGGGGTGGGGCAGTGCCTGCTGCACGGTCTCACCGTCGTCATTCGCCGCAAGTTCTCTGCCTCCAGCTTCTGGGACGACTGCGTCAAACACCGCTGCACGGTCAGATCCCCAAAATTCCCAGAATTCCCAATGATTCCCAAAATTCCCCAAATTCCTGGGACGACTGCGTCAAACACCGCTGCACGGTCAGATCCCCAAAATTCCCAAAATTCCCAAAATTCCCGGAAATTCCCGGAATTCCCGGAATTCCCAAAGATTCCCGGAAATTCCCCAAATTCCTGGGACGACTGCGTCAAACACCGCTGCATGGTCAGATCCCCAAAATTCCCAGAATTCCCAAAATTCCCAATGATTCCCAAAATTCCCCAAATTCCTGGGACGACTGCGTCAAACACCGCTGCACGGTCAGATCCCCAAAATCCCCGAAATTCCCAGAATTCCCAATGATTCCCAAAATTCCCCAAATTCCTGGGACGACTGCGTCAAACACCGCTGCACGGTCAGATCCCCAAAATTCCCAAAATTCCCAGAATTCCCAATGATTCCCAAAATTCCCCAAATTCCTGGGACGACTGTGTCAAACACCGCTGCACGGTCAGATCCCCAAAATTCCCAGAATTCCCGGAAATTAATTCCCGGAATTCCCGGAATTCCCAAAGATTCCCGGAAATTCCCCAAATTCCTGGGACGACTGCGTCAAACACCGCTGCACGGTCAGATCCCCAAAATTCCCAGAATTCCCAAAATTCCCGGAAATTCCCGGAATTCCCGGAAATTCCCCAAATTCCCGGAATTCCCAAAGATTCCCGGAAATTCCCGGAAATTCCCCAAATTCCTGGGACGACTGCGTCAAACACCGCTGCACGGTCAGATCCCCAAAATTCTCGAAATTCCCAGAATTCCCAATGATTCCCAAAATTCCCCAAATTCCTGGGACGACTGTGTCAAACACCGCTGCACGGTCAGATCCCCAAAATCCCCAAAATTCCCAGAATTCCCGGAAATTCCCGGAAATTCCCCAAATTCCCGGAATTCCCAAAGATTCCCGGAAATTCCCGGAAATTCCCCAAATTCCTGGGACGACTGTGTCAAACACCGCTGCACGGTCAGATCCCCAAAATCCCCGAAATTCCCGAAATTCCCGGAAATTAATTCCCAAAATTCCCGGAATTCCCAAAGATTCCCGGAAATTCCCCAAATTCCTGGGACAACTGCGTCAAACACCGCTGCACGGTCAGATCCCCGAAATTCCCGGAATTCCCGGAAATTCCCGGAATTCCCGGAATTCCCGGAAATTCCTGGAATTCCCAGAATTCCCAAAGATTCCCGCAAATTCCCCAAATTCCTGGGACAACTGCGTCAAACACCGCTGCACGGTCAGATCCCCAAAATTCCCAAAGATTCCCGGAAATTCCCAACGATTCCCAAAGATTCCCAAAATTCCCGGAATTCCTGGAAATTCCCGGAGTTCCAAGGGGTGGGATGCGTGGCGAGAGGCCTGAGACACATGAAAATTCCCCAAAAAATTCCTGGAATTCCCGAATTTCCAAAATACAAAAAATTCCCGAAATGTCCCAAATTCCTGAAATGTCCCAAATTCCTGAAATTCCCCAAATTCCTGGGATGACTGCGTCAAACACCGCTGCACAGTCAGCCCCGGAATTCCCGAAATTCCCGGAAATTCCCAAAGATTCCCGGAATTCCCAGGGGTGGGATGTGTGGTGAGAGGCCTGAGAGGCCCAAAAAATTCCCAAGAATTGCTGGAATTCCTGAAATTCCCGAATTTCTACAATTAAAAAAAAATTCCCCAGATTTCTAAAATTCCCAGAATTCCTGAAATTCCCATAATTTCCCGAATTTCTGAAATTCCAAGGATTCCTGTAATTCCCCAAATTACTGGAATTCCCCAAAAGACCCAAATTTCTAAAATTCAAAAAATTCCCCAAATTTCTAAAATTTCCCAAATTCCTGAAATTCCATGAATTTCTGAAATTCCCAAAAATTTCCTGATTTCCTGGAATTCCTGAAATTCCTCAAATTTCTTAAATTCCCAGGATTCCTGAAATTCCACAAATTCCCCAAATTCCAGGAATTCATGAAATTCCCTGAATGTCTAAAATTCCAAGCATTCCTGAAATTTCTAAAATTCCTGGAATTCCCCAAATTCTTAAAATTCCAGGAATTCCTGAAATTCCCAAAATTTCCTGAATTTCTGAAATTCCCAAAAAGACCCAAATTTCTAAAATTCCCCAAATTTCTGAAATTCCATGAATTCCTGAAATTCCCAAAAATTTCCTGATTTCCTGGAATTCCTGAAATTCCTCAAATTCCCAGGATTCCAGAAATTCCCCAAATTCCCCAAATTCCAGGAATTCCTGAAATTCCCTGAATTTCTAAAATTCCAAAAATCCCCCGAATTCCTAAAATTCCAGGAATTCCTGAAATTCCCCAAATTCCTGAAATTCCCTGAAATTCCCCAAATTCCTAAAATTCCTGCAATTTCTGAAATTTCCTGAGTGTCTAAAATTCCAAGGATTCCTGAAAGTTCTAAAATTCCAGGAATTCCTGAAATTCCCAAAATTTCCTGAATTCCTGGAATTCCTGAAATTCCTCAAATTTCTAAAATTTCCATGATTCCTGAAATTCCACAAATTCCCCAAATTCCAGGAATCCCTGAAATTCCCCAAATTTATAAAATTCCTAAAATTCAAAAAAATTCCTCAAATTCCTAAAATGCCAGGAATTCCTGAAATTCCCTGAATTTTTAAAATTCCAAAAATTTCCTGAATTTCTGAAATTCCAGGAATGCCTGGCATTCCTGAAATTCCCCAAATTCCTAAAATTCCAGGAATTCCTGAAAGTCACAAAAATTCCTGGAATTCCTGAAATTCCTCAAATGTCTAAAAGTCAAAAAACCCTCCAAATTCCTAAAATTCCAGGAATCCTTGAAATTCCCTGAATTTCTAAAATTCCCAAAATGTCCTGAATTTCTGAAATTCCAAGGATTCCTGACATTTCCCAAATTCCTAAAATTCCCGAAATTCCCAAAATTCCCTGAATTCCCATAATTCCCGGAATTCCCGAAATCCCCCAAATCCCCAAAATCCCCCAAATCCCTGAAATGCCTAACAATCCATGAAGTCCCAAAATTCCCAGAATTCCAGAAATTCCTGAAATTTCCGGAATTCTGCGAATTCTCAGCATTTTTCCCCATTTTTTCACCCAAATTTTTCAATTATTTTCATTTTTTCCAGGTAATCCAGTAGGGAGGAGAAACTTTGCTCTTTCTCTTTTTTCACCATTTTTCCTCCAGATTTTCTCCCATTTTTCCCCTCCATTTCCCTCGTTTTTTCCCCAATTTTTCCCCATTTTCCCTCCATTTTCACACCATTTTTCTCTCATTTTTCCTCTATTTTTTCATCCATTTTCCACCATTTTTTCTCTACTTTTAGCTCCATTTTTCTCCCATTTTTCTCCCATTTTCTGCCTTTTTCCCACCATTTTTCTCACTGTTTTTCCCCATTTTTCTCCACTTTTATCTCCATTTTCACTTCCATTTTTCTCACATTTTCCCTCAATTTTCCATCCTTTTTTCCCCATTTTTCCCCATTTTCCTCCCCGTTTTCACCCAAATTTGTAAATTATTTTCATTTTCTCCAGGTTATCCAATACATCAGGAACATCTGCCAATATCTCAGTTTTCCCCCATTTTCCCCTCATTTTCAACCATTTTTTCACTCTTTTTCACTATTTCTTTGCCATTTTTGGCTGTTTTTCCCCGTTTTTCCCCATTTTTTCACCCTTTTTTCCCATTTTTTCCCCATTTTTCTCCCTGTTTTCACCCAAATTTGTAAATTATTTCTATTTTCCCCAGGTTATCCGATATATAGGAGAGATCTGCTGTTACCTGCTGGCCCAGCCTGTCAGAAATTCCGAATTCCATCTTTTAAATTTTTTTATTTTCCAGGTTATCCAATCCATTGGGAAGATCTGCCAATATCTCAGTTTTTCCCCCCATTTCCACCCATTTTTGACCATTTCTCCACCGTTTTCCCCCAGTTTTTCACCCTTTTTCCCCATTTTTCACCCTTTTTCCCCATTTTTTCACCGTTTTTCCCTATTTTTTCCCCATTTTTTCCCCATTTCTCCACCGTTTTTCCCTATTTTTTCACCCTTTTTCCCCATTTTTTCCCCATTTTTCCCCATTTTTTCACCGTTTTTCCCCATTTTTTCACCCTTTTTCCCCATTTTTTCCCCATTTTCTGCCATTTTTTCACCGTTTTTCCCCATTTTTCCACCGTTTTTCCCCATTTTTCCCCATTTTTTCCCCATTTCTCCACCGTTTTTCCCTATTTTTTCACCCTTTTTCCCCATTTTTTCCCCATTTTTCCCCATTTTTTCACCGTTTTTCCCCATTTTTTCACCGTTTTTCCACATTTTTTCCCCATTTTCTGCCATTTTTTCACCGTTTTTCCCCATTTTTCCACCGTTTTTCCCCATTTTTCCCCATTTTTTCACCGTTTTCCCCCATTTTTTCCCTGTTTTTCCCCATTTTTTCACCGTTTTTCCCCATTTTTCCACCGTTTTTCCCCATTTCTTCACTGTTTTTCCCCATTTTTTCCCCATTTTTTCCCCATTTTTTCACCGTTTTTCCCCATTTCTCCACCGTTTTTCCCCATTTTTCCACCGTTTTCCCCCATTTTTCCCCATTTTTTCCCCATTTTTCTCCCCATTTTCACCCAAATTTGTAAATTATTTCTATTTTCCCCAGTTTATCCAGTACATCGGGGAGCTCTGCCGTTACCTGCTGGCGCAGCCCGTCAGAAATTCCAAATTCCATCTTTTAAATTTTTTTATTTTCCAGCTGATCCAATCCATTGGGGAGATCTGCCAGTATCTCAGTTTTACCCCCATTTTTCACCATTTTTGACCATTTTTCCACTGTTTTTCCACATTTTTTCCCCATTTTTCCCCATTTCTCCACCGTTTTTCCCTATTTTTTCCCCATTTTTTCCCCATTTCTCCACCGTTTTTCCCTATTTTTTCACCCTTTTTCCCCATTTTTTCCCCATTTTTCCCCATTTTTTCACCGTTTTTCCCCATTTTTTCCCCATTTTCTGCCATTTTTTCACCGTTTTTTCCCATTTTTCCACCGTTTTTCCCCATTTTTCCCCATTTTTCCCCATTTTTCCCCATTTTTTCACCGTTTTCCCCCATTTTTTCCCTGTTTTTCCCCATTTTTTCACCGTTTTTCCCCATTTCTCCACCGTTTTTCCCCATTTTTCCCCCGTTTTCCCCCATTTTTCCCCATTTTTTCCCCCGTTTTTCCCCCCCGCTTTCACCCAAATTTCTCAATTGATCTGTTTTCCCCAGGTGGTCCAGTACATCGGGAGCTCTGCCGCTACCTGCTGGCGCAGCCCGTCAGAAATTCCAAATTCCATCTTTTAAATTTTTTTATTTTCCAGCTGATCCAATCCATTGGGGAGATCTGCCAATATCTCAGTTTTTCCCCCATTTCCACCCATTTTTGACCATTTCTCCACCGTTTTCCCCCATTTTTTCACCCTTTTTCCCCATTTTTTCACCGTTTTTCCCTATTTTTTCCCCATTTTTTCCCCATTTCTCCACCGTTTTTCCCTATTTTTTCACCCTTTTTCCCCATTTTTTCCCCATTTTTCCCCATTTTTTCACCGTTTTTCCCCATTTTTTCACCGTTTTTCCACATTTTTTCCCCATTTTCTGCCATTTTTTCACCGTTTTTCCCCATTTTTCCACCGTTTTCCCCCATTTTTCCCCATTTTTTCACTGTTTTTCCCCATTTTTTCACCATTTTTCTCCATTTTGTCACCGTTTTTCCCCATTTCTCCACCGTTTTTCCCCATTTTTCCACCGTTTTTCCCCATTTTTCCCTCGTTTTCCCCCATTTTTCCCCATTTTTCCCCCGTTTTCCCCATTTTTTCCCCATTTTTCCCCATTTTTTCCCCGTTTTTCCCCCCGTTTTCCCCCAAATTTTTCAATTGATCTGTTTTCCCCAGGTGATCCAGTACATCGGGGAGCTCTGCCGTTACCTGCTGGCGCAGCCCGTCAGAAATTCCAAATTCCATCTTTTAAATTTTTTTATTTTCCAGCTGATCCAATCCATTGGGGAGATCTGCCAATATCTCAGTTTTCCCCCATTTCCACCCATTTTTGACCATTTCTCCACCGCTTTTCCCCATTTTTCCACCGTTTTCCCCCATTTTTTCCCCATTTTTTCCCCATTTTTCCACCGCTTTTCCCCATTTTTCCACCGTTTTCCCCCATTTTTTCCCCATTTTTTCCCCATTTTTCCCCATTTTTTCCCCATTTTTCCCCATTTTTTCCCCATTTTTCCCCCCGTTTTCCCCCAAATTTCTCAATTGATCTGTTTTCCCCAGGTGATCCAGTACATCGGGGAGCTCTGCCGTTACCTGCTGGCGCAGCCGGTCAGGAATTCGGAGCTGCAGCACTCGGTGCGCCTGGCGCTGGGGAACGGGCTGAGAGCTCACCTGTGGCTGGAATTCTCCAGAAGGTTCCGGATAAAGCAGATCGGGGAGTTCTATGGAGCCACAGAGTGCAACTGCAGCGTGGCTAACCTGGATGGGAAGGTGGGGAGAAAAAATGGGGAAATTTGGGGGAAAAATGGGAAAAAACTGGGGAAAAACAGGGAAAAACAAGGGAAAAAAGGGGAAAAATGGGGGAAAAAATGGGGGAAAAACTGTCAAAAAACTGGGGAAAAATAGGGAAAAAAGGGGAAAAAATGGGAAAAAAACTGGGAAAAAAAATGAGAAAAAACAAGGGAAAAAAGGAGAAAAATGGGGGAAAAATGGAGAAAAAATGGGGAAAAAATGGAGAAAAAATGGAGAAAAAATGGAGAAAAAATGGGGAAAAATGGGGAAAAAATGGGGGAAAATGGGAGAAAAATTTGAGAAAAAATGGGGGGAAATGGGGAAAAAATTGAGAAAAAATGGCAAAGAAATGGGAAAAAAATGGGGAAACTAAAGGAGAAATTCTGCAGCTTGGGGAATTCTCTGGAGCCACAGAGTGCAACTGCAGCGTGGCTAATCTGGATGGGAAGGTGGGGAGAAAAATGGGGAAATTTGGGGGAAAAATGGGAAAAAAACTGGGGAAAAATGGGGAAAAAATGGGGAAAAATGGGGGAAAATAAGGGAAAAAATTGGGGAAAAATGGGGGCGAAATGGAGAAAAAAATGGGGAAAAAAGGGGAGAAAAATGAGGGAAAAGCGAGGAAAAAATGGGGGAAAAATGGGGGAAAATGGGGAAAAAATGAGGGAAAAGCTGGGAAAAATGGGGGGAAAAATAGGGAAAAATGGAGGGGAAAATGGGAAAAAATGGGGAGAAAATGGGGGGAAAATGGGGAGAAAAAAAAGGAAAAACATGGTAAAACTAAGGGAGAAATTCTGCAGCTTGGGGAGTTCTATGGAGCCACAGAGTGCAACTGCAGCGTGGCTAACCTGGATGGGAAGGTGGGGAGAAAAAATGGGGAAATTTGGGGGAAAAATGGCGAAAAAAACTGGGGAAAAATGGGGAAAAAATGGGGAAAAATGGGGGAAAAAATGGGGGAAAAACTGTCAAAAAACTGGGGAAAAAATAGGGAAAAAAGGGGAAAAAATGGGAAAAAAACTGGGAAAAAAATGTGAAAAAACAAGGGAAAAAAGGGGAAAAATGGGGGAAAAATGGAGAAAAAATGGGGAAAAAAAGGGGAATAAATGGGAAAAAATGGAGAAAAAATGGGGAAAAAATGGGGGAAAATGGGAGAAAAATTTGAGAAAAAATGGGGGGAAATGGGGAAAAAATTGAGAAAAAATGGCAAAGAAATGGGAAAAAAATGGGGAAACTAAAGGAGAAATTCTGCAGCTTGGGGAATTCTCTGGAGCCACAGAGTGCAACTGCAGCGTGGCTAATCTGGATGGGAAGGTGGGGAGAAAAAATGGGGAGAAATGGGGAAAAATGGGGAAAAAATGGGGGAAAAAATGTGAAAAAACAAGGGGAAAAAAGGGGAAAAATGGGGAAAAAATGGGCGAAAAATGGGGAAAATCCACAGGAAAATTTGGGGGGGGAAATGGGGAAAAATGGGGGGAAAATGGGGAAAAATGGGAGAAAAAATAGAGAAAAAATGGAGGAAAATGGGGGAAAAACAGTCAAAAAACTGGAAAAAAAATGGGGGGAAAATGGGAAAAAAATGGAGGAAAAATGGGGAAAAAATGGCAAAAATAGGTGAGAAATTCTGCAGCTTGGGGAATTCTCTGGAGCCACAGAGTGCAACTGCAGCGTGGCTAATCTGGATGGGAAGGTGGGAGAAAATTGGGGAGAAATGGGGAAAAACTCCAGAGAAATTGGGGAAAATCCACAGGAAAATTGGGGGAAAAATGGGGGGGAAATGGGAGAAAAAATAGAGAAAAAAATGGAGAAAAATGGGGGGAAAAACAGTCCAAAAAATGGGGAAAAAATGGGGGAAAACTGGGGAAAATGGGAGAAAAAATTGAGAAAAAATGGGGAGAAAATGGGAGAAAAAAATTGAGAAAAAATGGGGGAGAAAATGGGGAAAAAATGGGAAAAAAATGGGGAAAAAATGGGAAAAAATGGGGGAAAATGGGGAAACTAAAGGAGAAATTCTGCAGCTTGGGGAATTCTCTGGAGCCACAGAGAGTAACTGCAGCGTGGCTAATCTGGATGGGAAGGTGGGGAGAAAAAATGGGGAGAAATGGCGAAAAATTTGGGAAAAAATTGGGAAAAAACAAGAAAAACAAGGGAAAGAACAAGGGAAAAATTGGGGAAAAATGGGCAGAAAATGGGGGGAAAACCAAGAAAAACAAGGGAAAGAACAAGGAAAAAAAAGGGGGAAAAAATTGGGAAAAATGGTGTTGGATTATTCTCCTTTTTTTCATTAATTCCCCATTTTTCCCCAAATCTCCCCTTTTTCCCCCCAAATTCCCTGTTTCATCTCCAAATCTCCCCATTTTCCCCTAAATTCCCCATTTTTTTCCAAACCTCTGTTTTTTCCCCCGAATTTCCCATTTTCCCCCTAAATTCCTCATTTTTCCCCCATTCGTCCTCCAAAATTCCCCATTTTCCCCCCAAAATCCCCATTTTTCCCCTAAAATCCCCATTTTTCCCCAAATCTCCCCTTTTTCCCCCAAAATTCCCCATTTTTTCCCCCCGAAATTCCCCCATTTTTTCCCCCTAAATTCCCCATTTCTCCCCCTAAATTCCCCATGTTTCCCCTAAATTCCCCATTTTTCCCCCAAATTTCCCCCATTTTTTCCCCTAAATTCCCCATTTTTTTCCAAACCTCTCTGTTTTTCCCCAAATCTCCCCTTTTCCCCCCAAAATTCCCCCATTTTCTCCCATAAATTCCCCATTTTCCCCCCAAAATTCCCCCATTTCTCCCCCCTAAAATCCCCATTTTTTCCCCAAAATTCCCATTTCTCCCCCTAAAATCCCCATTTTTTCTCCTAAATTCCCCATTTTTTCCCAAATCTCCCCATTTCCCCCCCCAAAATCCCCATTTTTTTCCCATAAAATCCCCATTTTTTCCCATATCTCCCCTTTTCCCCCCAAAATTCCCCATTTTCTCCCCTAAATCCCCATTTTCTCCCATAAAATCCCCATTTCTCCCCCCTAAAATCCCCATTTTTCCCCCAAATCTCCCCATTTCCCCCCCAAAATTCCCATTTTTCCCATTTTTCCCCAACCCCAGGTCGGCGCCTGCGGCTTCAACAGCCGGATCCTCCCCAACGTTTATCCCATTCGCCTCGTCAAGGTCAACGAGGAAACTCTGGAATTGCTGCGAGATTCCCGCGGGCTCTGCGTCCCCCTGCGGGCCCGGTGAGCCAGAATTCCCAAAATTCCCGAAATTCCCGAAATTCCCGAAAATTCCAGCCCAAAAAACCGCAAATTCCGGGAGTTTTGGGGCGAAAATGGGATTTTTCTTGGGTTTTCATGAAGAGATTCCCGAGATTCCCGCTGCCTCTGCGTCCCTAGTGAGCCAGATTCCCAAAATTCCCCAATTTCCCAAAAATTCCCAAAATTCCCGAAAATTTCAGCCCGAAATTCCCGGGATTTCAGCCCAAAAACCACAAATTCGGGAGTTTTGGGGCAAAAAATGGGATTTTTGTTGGGTTTTTATCCAAAGATTCCTGCAGCTTCTGCATCCCCAGTGAGAAAAATTCCCCAAATTCCTGAAATTCCCAAAAATTCCCAAAAATTTCAGCCCAAAAAAACACAAATTCGGGAGTTTTGGGGCAAAAAATGGGATTTTTCTTGCATTTTTATTCCGAGATTCCTGAGGGCTCTGCGTCCCCTGTGGGCCTGGTGAGAGAAATTCCTGAAATTCCCAAAATTCCCAAAAATTCCCCAAAATTTCAGCCCAAAATTTCAGCCCAAAAACCCACAAATTCGGGAGGTTTGGGGCAAAAAATGGGATTTTTCTTGGGTTTTCATGAAGAGATTCCCGAGATTCCCGCTGCCTCTGCGTCCCTAGTGAGCCAGATTCCCAAAATTCCCCAATTTCCCAAAAATTCCCAAAATTCCCGAAAATTTCAGCCCGAAATTCCCGGGATTTCAGCCCAAAAAACCCCAAATTCGGGGAGTTTTGGGGCAAAAAATGGGATTTTTGTTGGGTTTTTATCCAAAGATTCCTGCAGCTTCTGCATCCCCAGTGAGAAAAATTCCCCAAATTCCTGAAATTCCAAAAAATTCCCAAAAATTTCAGCCCAAAAAACCACAAATTCGGGAGTTTTGGGGCAAAAAATGGGATTTTTCTTGCATTTTTATTCCGAGATTCCTGAGGGCTCTGCGTCCCCTGTGGGCCTGGTGAGAGAAATTCCTGAAATTCCCAAAATTCCCAAAAATTCCCCAAAATTTCAGCCCAAAATTTCAGCCCAAAAACCCACAAATTCGGGAGGTTTGGGGCAAAAAATGGGATTTTTCTTGGGTTTTCATGAAGAGATTCCCGAGATTCCCGCTGCCTCTGCGTCCCTAGTGAGCCAGATTCCCAAAATTCCCCAAATTCCCCAAAATTCCCAAAATTCCCGAAAATTTCAGCCCAAAATTCCCGGATTTCAGCCCAAAAAACCCCAAATTCGGGGAGTTTTGGGGCAAAAAATGGGATTTTTGTTGGGTTTTTATCCAAAGATTCCTGCAGCTTCTGCATCCCCAGTGAGAAAAATTCCCCAAATTCCTGAAATTCCCAAAAATTCCCAAAAATTTCAGCCCAAAAAAACACAAATTCGGGAGTTTTGGGGCAAAAAATGGGATTTTTCTTGCATTTTTATTCCGAGATTCCCGAGGGCTCTGCGTCCCCTGTGAACCACATTCCCAAAATTTCCCAAATTCCCAAAAATTCCCGAAATTCCCAAAAATTTCAGCCCAAAAACCACAAATTCAGGGAGTTTTGGGGTAAAAATGGGATTTTTGTTGGGGTTTTATTCCGAGATTCCCGCGATTCCCAAGGGCTCTGAGTCCCTGGTGAGAAAAATTCCCAAAATTTCTGAAATTCCCAAAAATTCCAGCCCAAAATTCCTGGGATTCCAGCCCAAAAAACCCACAAATTTGGGGAGTTTTGGGGAAAAAAATGGGATTTTTCTTGCATTTTTTGGGATTTTTTTTTCTGTTATGTTCTGGTTTTTGGGATTTTCGTTTTGTTTTTTTGGGATTTTCCTTTCATTTTGGGGGCTTTTTCCTTTTTTGGGGGATTTTTCTTTCATTTTTTGGGATTTTCCTTCCGTTTTTTGAGATTTTATTTCCATTTTTTTGGGGATTTTATTTCCATTTTTTTGGGGCTTTCTTTGTGTTTCCTTTTGATTTTGGGATTTTCTTTTCATGTTTTTGGGATTTTCCTTTCATTTTTGGGGTTTTTCTTCTGTTTTTTGGGATTTTTTTTTCCCCCACTTTTTGCGGTTTTTCTCCTGGTTTTGGGAATTCCCTTCAGTTTTTGGGGATTTTTCTTCCATTTTTTGCGGTTTCCCTCCTTTTTTGGGATTTTCCTTCTGTTTTTTCCTTTTATTTTGGGGGATTTTCCTTCCATTTCTTGCAGTTTTTTCCATGCAAATCCCATGGAAAAAATCCCATGGATTTTGGGATCCAAATCCCAACTTTCCCATGGATTTTGGGATCCAAATCCCAACTTTCCCATGGATTTTGGGATCCAATTCCCAACTTCTCCATGGATTTTGGGATCCAATTCCCAACTTTCCCATGGATTTTGGGATCCAAATCCCAACTTTCCCATGGATTTTGGGATCCAAATCCCAACTTTTCCATGGATTTTTGGGATTTTCCCCTCAGGATAACCGGGACTCCTGATGGGAATAATTTGATTTTTTGGGGAATTTCTAGGGCTGGCTTCCCCATTCTCAGCCGGAAAATTTCGGGATTTTTCCCCCCATTCCCAAATTTTTTGGGGCTATTTTCCCACTTCCTAATCCCAATTTTTTTTGGGATTTTTCCCTCAGGACAACCAAGACTCCTGGTGGAAATTTCTTCCTAATTTTCCTGCAAATTTTGCGCTAATTTTCCCTTTTTTAATCTGAATTATTTCGGGATTTTTTTCCCTTCTGTTTCCTGATAATCCCCCAAATTTTGGGATGCTAATCCCAATTTTTTTTTGGATTTTCCCCCAGCAGAGCCAGGACTGCTGGTGGGAATTTTTTGGAGTATTTTTGGAGTATTTTTGGGGTATTTTGAGGTTATTTCCCCATTCCCAGCTGCAATTTTGTGGGGATTTTTCCCCCATTCCCAAATTTTTTGGGGCTATTTTCCCACTTCCTAATCCCAATTTTTTTTTGGGATTTTTCCCCCAGGAGAGCCAGGACTGCTGGTTGGAACTTTTTTGGAGTATTTTTGGAGTATTTTTGTGGTATTTTTGGGGTATTTTTGAGGTTATTTCCCCATTCTTGGGTGGAAAAATTTCAGGGATTTTTTCCCCCATTCCCAAATTTTTTGGGGCTATTTTCCCACTTCCTAATCCCAATTTTTTTTGGGATTTTTCCCTCAGGACAACCAAGACTCCTGGTGGAAATTTCTTCCTAATTTTCCTGCAAATTTTGCGCTAATTTTCCCTTTTTTAATCTGAATTATTTTGGGATTTTTTTCCCTTCTGTTTCCTGATAATCCCCCAAATTTTGGGATGCTAATCCCAATTTTTTTTGGGATTTTCCCCCAGGAGAGCCAGGACTGCTGGTTGGCAGGATCGACCAGCGGGACCCGCTGCGGCGTTTCCATGGCAACATCAGCATCACCCCAATCCCACGGATTTTGGGATTTCATTTCCTGCTAATCCCACAAATTTTGGGATTTCATTTCCTGGTAATCCCACGGATTTTGGGATTTCATTTCCTGCTAATCCCACAAATTTTGGGATTTCATTTCCTGGTAATCCCACAAATTTTGGGATTTCATTTCCACCCCAATCCCACAGACTCCCAGTGAGAATAATTTGATTTTTCTGGGTGTTTTTGAGGCTATTTTCCCCATTTTCAGGCAGAAAACCTTCGGGGTTTTTTTTCCCCATCCCCAGATTTTTTTGAGGAACTTTTGGGGTTATTTTCCCACTTCCTAATCCCAATTTTTTTTTGGGATTTTTCCCCCAGGAGAACCAGGACAGAATTTGATTTTTCGGGGTATTTTTGAGGCTATTTCACTCATTCTCTGGCAGAAAATTTCAGGGATTTTTCCCCCCATTCCCAAATTTTTTGGGGCTATTTTCCCAATTCCTAATCCCAATTTTTTTTTGGGATTTTTCCCCCAGGAGAGCCAGGACTGCTGGTTGGCAGGATCGACCAGCGGGACCCGCTGCGGCGGTTCGACGGTTACGTCAACTCCAGCGCCACTCGCAGCAAAATCGCCTCTGACGTCCTGAGCAAGGGAGACCAGGCCTACCTGTCAGGTAATTCCTGAGCCCCAAAATCCCGGGATTTTCCCCCTGGGAATGAGGCTGGGATGTCCCAAAAATCCTGGGAAAAACGGGAATTTTTTGGGGTCGAAATTGGGGAAAAATCGCAAAATTATTTCAGAGTGTTTTATCAAATTTTGACTTTTTTTCTCAATTCCAGTGGGAATTCCTGGATTTCCAGACCCCAAATCCCGGGATTTTTCACCCTGGGAATGAGGCTGGGATGTCCCAAAATCCTGGGAAAAAACGGGAATTTTTTGGGGTAGAAATTGGTGAAAATCGCAAATTCATTATGGCGAATTTTTCAAATTTTCGATGAAATTTTGGGGTTTTTTCCCATTTTCCAGTGGGAATTCCTGGATTTCCAGATCCCAAATCCCGGGATTTTCACCCTGGGAATGAGGCTGGGATGTCCCAAAATCCTGGGAAAAAACGGGAATTTTTTGGGGTGAAAATTGGCGAAAAATCGTCAAATTGGGTTTGAAGTGTCTCAGTTTTTAGGGATTTTTTTCTTACTTAAAATGGGAATTCCTGGATTTCCAGAGTTCCAAAATCCCAGGATTTTCCCCCTGGGAACGAGGCTGGGGTGTCCCAAAAATCCTGGGAAAAAACGGGAATTTTTTGGGGTCGAAATTGGGGAAAAATCGCAAAATTATTTCAGAGCGTTTTATCAAATTTTGACTTTTTTTCTCAATTCCAGTGGGAATTCCTGAATTTCCAGACCCCAAATCCCGGGATTTTCACCTTGGGAATGAGGCTGGGATGTCCCAAAAATCCTGGGAAAAAACGGGAATTTTTTGGGGTGGAAATTGGTGAAAAATCGCAAATTCATTATGGCGAATTATTCAAATTTTTGATGAAATTTTGGGGTTTTTTCCCATTTTCCAGTGGGAATTCCTGGATTTCCAGATCCCCAAATTCCTGGATTTTCACCCTGGGAATGAGGCTGGGATGTCCCAAAATCCTGGGAAAAAACGGGAATTTTTTGGGGTGAAAATTGGCGAAAAATCGTGAAATTGGGTTTGAAGCGTCTTAGTTTTTAGGGATTTTTTTCTTACTTAAAATGGGAATTCCTGGATATCCGGATCCCAAATCCCGGGATTTTCCCCCTGGGAATGAGGCTGGGATGTCCCAAAATCCTGGGATTTTCCCTCATTCCCAGGCGGAATTTTTTGGGATTTTAGGGAATTTTTTTTGGTTTTTCCCCATTCCTGGCTGGAATTTTTCCAGGATTTTTCCTCATTCCCAGATGAGATTTTTTTGGGAATTTTCAGCTCTATTTCCCTCATTCCTGGATGGAAATTTTGGGAATTTTGATGGAATTTTCAGCTCTATTTTCCCATTCCTGCCCCAAATTTTTTGGGATTTTTTTTCCATTCCCAGCTGAGATTTTTTGGGGATTTTTCTCCATTCCCAGGTGGAATTTTTTGGGATTTTAGTGGAATTTTCAGATCTATTTTCCTCATTCCTGACTGGAATTTTTCAGGATTTTAGTGGAATTTTTCAGGATTTTGATGGAATTTTTCAGGATTTTAGTGGAATTTTTCAGGATTTTAGTGGAATTTTTCAGGATTTTAATGGAATTTTTCAGGATTTTAGTGGAATTTTTTAGAATTTTAGTGGAATTTTTCAGGATTTTGATGGAATTTTTCAGGATTTTAGTGGAATTTTCCAGGATTTTAATGGAATTTTTCAGAATTTTAATGGAATTTTTCAGAATTTTAATGGAATTTTTCAGGATTTTAGTGGAATTTTTCAGGATTTTGATGGAATTTTTCAGGATTTTGATGGAATTTTTCAGAATTTTAGTGGAATTTTTTAGAATTTTAGTGGAATTTTTCAGGATTTTGATGGAATTTTTCAGGATTTTAGTGGAATTTTCCAGGATTTTAATGGAATTTTCCAGGATTTTAATGGAATTTTTCAGAATTTTAATGGAATTTTTCAGGATTTTAGTGGAATTTTTTAGAATTTTAGTGGAATTTTTCAGAATTTTGATGGAATTTTTCAGGATTTTGATGGAATTTTTCAGGATTTTAATGGAATTTTTCAGGATTTTAGTGGAATTTTCCAGGATTTTAATGGAATTTTTCAGAATTTTAATGGAATTTTTCAGAATTTTAATGGAATTTTTCAGGATTTTAGTGGAATTTTTCAGGATTTTGATGGAATTTTTCAGGATTTTGATGGAATTTTTCAGAATTTTAGTGGAATTTTTTAGAATTTTAGTGGAATTTTTCAGGATTTTGATGGAATTTTTCAGGATTTTAGTGGAATTTTCCAGGATTTTAATGGAATTTTCCAGGATTTTAATGGAATTTTTCAGAATTTTAATGGAATTTTTCAGGATTTTAGTGGAATTTTTTAGAATTTTAGTGGAATTTTTCAGAATTTTGATGGAATTTTTCAGGATTTTGATGGAATTTTTCAGGATTTTAATGGAATTTTTCAGAATTTTAATGGAATTTTTCAGAATTTTAATGGAATTTTTCAGGATTTTAGTGGAATTTTTCAGGATTTTAATGGAATTTTTCAGGATTTTAGTGGAATTTTTCAGGATTTTAATGGAATTTTTCAGGATTTTAATGGAATTTTTCAGGATTTTAATGGAATTTTTCAGGATTTTGATGGAATTTTCAGCTCTATTTTCCTCATTCCTGGCTGGAATTTTTTGATATTTTGGTGGAATTTTCAGGATTTTTTCTCCATTTCTAAACAGAAATTTTTGATATTTTAGTGGAATTTTCCGATCTATTTTCCCATTCCTGGATGGAATTTTTAGGGATTTTTTTTCTCCTTCCTAGCTGAGATTTTTTGGGGATTTTTTCTCTTTCCCAGGTGAGATTTTTTTGGGGGAATTTTCAGGATTTTTTCCCAATTCCTGACTGGAATTTTTCAAGATTTTTTCTTCATTTCCAGGCAGAAATTTTCAGTATTTTAGTGGAATTTTCAGTTCTATTTTCCCCATTCCTGCACCAAATTTTTCCAGGATTTTTCCCATCCCAAACTCCAAATTTTTCCAGGATTTTTCCCACTCCCAACTCCAAATTTTTCCAGGATTTTTCCCATCCCAAACTCCAAATTTTTCCAGGATTTTTCCCATCCCAAACTCCAAATTTTTCCGGGATTTTTTCCCAGAATTTTGGGGATTTTTTTCCTCCATTCCCAAGCAGAAATTTTTGGTATTTTAGGGAATTTTCAGGTCTATTTTCCCCATTTTCAGGTGGAATTTTTCACTATTTTAGTGGAATTTTCAGCTCTATTTTCCCCATTCCTGCACCAAATTTTTCCGGGATTTTTCCCATCCAGAACTCCAAATTTTTCCGGGATTTTTTCCCAATTTTTTTGGGATTCTCCCACAGGTGACGTGCTGGTGATGGCCGAGCTGGGCTACCTGTACTTCCTGACCGCGGCGGCGACACGTTCCGCTGGAGAGGAGAAAAACTCCTTTTTCCTTAGAGATTTTTGGAATTGTTTCAGGGAATTTTGGGGATTTTTTTCCCAATTTCCTAGTAGAAATTTTTGGTATTTCAGTGGAATTTTCGGGTCTATTTTCCCCATTCCTGTGTCGAATTTTTTTCTATTTTAGTGGAATTTTCAGCTCTATTTTCCCCATTCCTGCACCAAATTTTTCCGGGATTTTTCCCATCCCAAACTCCAAATTTCTCCGGGATTATTTCCCAGAAATTTTCAGGATTTTTTTCCCCATTCCTGTGTCGAAATTTTTGCTATTTCAGTGGAATTTTCAGCTCTATTTTCCCCATTCCTGCACCAAATTTTCCCGGGATTTTTCCCATCCAGAACTCCAAATTTTTCCGGGATTTTTTCCCAATTTTTTTGGGATTCTCCCGCAGGTGACGTGCTGGTGATGGCCGAGCTGGGCTACCTGTACTTCCGCGACCGCGGCGGTGACACGTTCCGCTGGAGAGGAGAAAAACTCCTTTTTCCTTAGAGATTTTTGGGATTGTTTCCCAATTCCTATTTGAGATATTTTTTGGGCAATTTTGGGGATTTTTTTTCTCCATTCCCAAGTAGACATTTTTGATATTTTAGGGAATTTTCAGGTCTATTTTCCCCATTCCTGTGTCGAAATTTTTGCTGTTTTAGTGGAATTTCCTGGGATTTTTTTTCCTCATTCCTGGGTGGAATTTTTAGGAGATTTTTCCCCAAATTCCAGTGGATTTTTTCTCATTTCCAGCTGAGATTTTTTGAGGAATTTTTAGCATTTTTTTCCCCAATCCCAGGTGAAATATTTTGGGGAATTTTCAGGTCTATTTTCCCCATTTTCAGGTGGAATTTTTCACTATTTTAGTGGAATTTTCAGCTCTATTTTCCCCATTCCTGCACCAAATTTTCCCGGGATTTTTCCCATCCCGAACTCCAAATTTTTCGGGGATTTTTTCCCAATTTTTTTGGGATTCTCCCGCAGGTGACGTGCTGGTGATGGACGAGCTGGGCTACCTGTACTTCCGCGACCGCGGCGGCGACACGTTCCGCTGGCGAGGAGAGAACGTGGCGACGACGGAGGTGGAAGCGACGCTGAGCAGGATCCTGGATCAGACCGACGTGGCGGTCTACGGGGTGGGGATTCCCGGTAAATCCCGGAAAATAATCGGGAGTTTGGGGTCTGGGGAATGGGGGAGATTTGGGGGAAATGGGGAAAAAAATCCTGGAAAAATTGGGGTGGGGATTCCCGGTAAATCCCAAAAAAATTGGGATATTCTGGTTGCAAAAGGGAGATTTTGGGAAAGTTCGGGGTAGGGATTCCCAAAAAAATTTGGGAATTTGGGGTTTGGGAAAATTGGGAAAAAAATCCTGGAAAAATTGGGGTGGGAATTCCTGGTAAATCCCAAAAAATTGGGATATTTTGGTTGGAAAAGGGAGATTTTGGGAATGTTTGGGGTGGGAATTCCTGGTAAATCCCGAAAAATAATTGGGAATTTGGGGTCTGGGGAATGGGGGAGATTTGGGGGAAATTGGGAAAAAATCCTGGAAAAATTGGGGTGGGAATTGCAGGTAAATCCCAGAAGAATCGGGAATTTGGGGTTGGGCAAAATTGGGAAAAAAATCGTGGAAAAATTGAGGTGAGAATTCGCAGTAAATTAAAAAAAATTCGAGAATTTGGAGTTGGGAATGAGGGAAATTCAGGGGGAAATTGGGAAAAAAATCCTGGAAAAATTGGGGTGGGAATTCCCGGTAAATCCCAAAAAAATTGGGATATTTTGGTTGGAAAAGGGAGATTTTGGGAATGTTTGGGGTGGGAATTCCAGGTAAATCCCAAAAAATTCATGTTTTTTCCCCTAAATTCTTAGGGTTTTTTTCCCAAATTCCTATTTTTTGATCCCAAAATTCACATTTTTTCTCCAAAATTCTTGGGGATTTCTCCTAAATTCCTGTTTTTCCCCAAAATCCCCATTTTTTCTCCTAAATTCCCATTTTTTTTCAAGATTCCCATTTTTTTCTCTAAATTCCTGGGGAAACAGAGTAAGAACGGATTAGGAAATGATTGCAAATTCCCATTTTTTCACCCAAAAGTCCCATTTTTCACCAAAATTCATGGAATTTTTTCCCAAATTCCCATTTTTTCTCAAAATTCTTGGGGAAACGGAGTAAGAATGGATTAGGAAATGAGCTGAAATTCTGTTTTTTCACCCAAAATTCCCATTTTTTCACCAAAATTCGTGGAATTTTTTCCCAAATTTGCCATTTTTTTTTCCCCCCAAATTCCCATTTTTTTCTCCTAAACTCACGGGATTTTTTCCAAAAATTCCCATTTTTCCCCAAAATTCCCTTTTTTTTCTTTAAATTCTTGGGGAAACAGAGTGAGAATGGATTAGGAAATGAACTGAAATTCTGTTTTTTCACCCAAAATTCCCATTTTTTCACCAAGATTCATGGAATTTTTTCCCAAATTTGCCATTTTTTCCCCCCCAAATTCCCATTTTTTCTCCTAAACTCACGGGATTTTTTCTCAAAATTCCCATTTTTCCCCCCACTGCAGGTGTGGAGGGCAAGGCTGGCATGGCGGCCATCGCTGACCAATGGGGCTGAACAGAGAAATCCCCATTTTTTACCCCAAAATTCCCATATTTTCCCCCAAAATTCCCATTTTTTGACCCAAACTCATGAGGATTTCACTCAAAATCCCCATTTTTCCCAAAATTCCCATTTTTTCTCTAAATTCTTGGGGAAACAGAGTAAGAATGGATTAGGAAATGATCCCAAATTCCCATTTTTTCACCCAAAAGTCCCATTTTTTCACCCAAAATTCCCATTTTTTTCCCCCCAAAATTCCCATTTTTTCACCCAAACTCATGGGATTTTTTCCCAAAATTCCCATTTTTCCCCCCCACTCCAGGTGTGGAGGGCAAGGCTGGCATGGTGCCCATCGCTGACCAATGGGGCTGAATAGAGAAATCCCAGTTTTTTACTCCAAAATTCCCATTTTTTCACCCAAAATTCCCATTTTTTTCTCCTAAACTCACGGGATTATTTCCTCAAATTCCCATTTTTTCCCTAAATTCCCATTTTTTCTCAAAATTCCTGGGGAAACAGAGTAAGAATGGATTAGGAAATGATCCCAAAGTCCCATTTTTTCACCCAAAAGTCCCATTTTTTCACCCAAAATTCCCATTTTTTCACCCAAACTCACAGGATTTTTTCCCAAAATTCCCATTTTTTCACCCAAAATCCCCATTTTCCCCACTCCAGGTGTTGAGGGCAAGGCTGGCATGGTGCCCATCGCTGACCAATGGGGCTGAACAGAGAAATTCCCATTTTTTACCCCAAAATTCCCATATTTTCCCCCAAAATTCCCATTTTTTCACCCAAACTCTTGGGAATTTCACCCAAAATTCCCATTTTTTGACCCAAACTCATGAGGATTTCACTCAAAATCCCCATTTTTCCCAAAATTCCCATTTTTTCTCTAAATTCCTGGGGAAACAGAGTAAGAATGGATTAGGAAATGATCCCAAATTCCCATTTTTTCACCCAAAACTCCCATTTTTTCACCCAAAATTCCCATTTTTTCCCCCCAAAACTCCCATTTTTTCACCCAAAATTCCCATTTTTTCACCCAAAACTCCCATTTTTTCCCCAAATCCCTGTTTTCCCCCACTCCAGGTGTTGAGGGCAGGGCGGGCATGGCGGCCATCGCTGACCAATGGGGCTGAACAGAGAAATCCCAGTTTTTACTCCAAAACTCCCATTTTTTCACCCAAAATTCCCATTTTTTCACCCAAAACTCCCATTTTTTCCCCAAATCCCTGTTTTCCCCCACTCCAGGTGTTGAGGGCAGGGCGGGCATGGCGGCCATCGCTGACCAATGGGGCTGAACAGAGAAATCCCAGTTTTTACTCCAAAACTCCCATTTTTTCACCCAAAATTCCCATTTTTTCACCCAAACTCATGGGATTTTTTCCCCAAATCCCTGTTTTCCCCCACTGCAGGTGTGGAGGGCAGGGCGGGCATGGCGGCCATCGCTGACCCCCAGGGCCAGGTCGACCCCTCGGCGCTCCACGCCCAGCTGGCCAATGAGCTGCCGCCCTTCGCCCGACCCGTCTTCATCAGGCTCCTCCCACAGCTCGACACCACCGGTAGGGGCGGGGCTAAGGGGGCGGGGCTTGGAGGGGCGGGGCTTGGAGGGGTGTGGCTCAAAGGGAGGGGGCTTGGAGGGGGCGGGGCTAAGAGGTGGGGCTTGGAGGGGTGTGGCACAAGGGGGGAGGGGCTTGGGTGGGTGTGGCTCCAGGGGGAGGGGGCTGGGAGGGAGGTGGCATAAGAGGGAGGGGCTTGGAGGGGTGTGGCTTGGAGGGGTGTGGCACAAAGGGGTGGAGCTTGGAGAGGAAAATAGTGAAAGGATGGAGATTGGAGGGGCGGGGCTTGGAGGGGTGTGGCAGGAAGGGGCTTGGAAGGGTGTGGCCCAAGGGGAGGGGCTTGGAAGGGTGTGGCACAAGGGGAGGGGCTTGGTGGTGTGTTTTCCCAATTTTCCATCCACAGTTCCATGGAATTTTCCCAATTTCCCACAGAATTTTCCCAATTTCCCTCCACAATCCCATGGAATTTCCCTGATTTTCCCGTTTCCCATTGAATTTTCCCAATTTTCCCATTTTCCCGTGGAATTTTCCCATTTTCCCACGGAATTTTCCCAATTTTCCCATTTTCCCATGGAATTTTCCCAATTTCCCTCCACAATTCCATGAAATTTTCCTGATTTTCCCGTTTCCCATGGAATTTTCCCAATTTCCCATGGAATTTTCACGATTTTCCCGATTTCCCATGGAATTTTCCCATTGTCCCATGGAATTTTCCCGATTTCCCATGGAATTTTCCCAATTTTCCCACGGATTTTTCCCATTTTTCCATGGAATTTTCCCAATTTTCCCCTCCACAATTCCATGGAATTTTCCCATTTTTCCATGGAATTTTCCCATTTTCCCACAGAATTTTCCCAATTTCCCAATTTCCCACAGAATTTTCCCAATTTCCAACAGAATTTTCCCAATTTCCCAATGGAATTTTCCCAATTTTCCCATCCAGAATCCAATGGAATTTTCCCAATTTCCCACAGAATTATCCCATTTTCCCATGGAATTTTCCCATTTTTCCACAGAATTTTCCCAATTTTCCACAGAATTTTCCCGATTTCCCAATTTCCCATGGATTTTTCCCAATTTCCCATGGAATTTTCCCAATTTTCCCATCCAGAATCCAGTGGAATTTTCCCATTTCCCACAGAATTTTCCCAATTTTCCCAATTTCCCACAGAATTTTCCCAATTTCCCTCCACAATCCCATGGAATTTCCCCGATCTTCCCAATTTCCCATGGAATTTTCCCATTTCCCATGGAATTTTCCCAATTTCCCATGGAATTTTCCCGATTTTCCCGTTTTCCCATGGAATTTTCCCGTTTCCCATGGAATTTTCCCGTTTTCCCATGGAATTTTCCCATTTCCCACGGAATTTTCCCAATTTCCCAATTTCCCATGGAATTTTCCCAATTTCCCACGGCTTTTTCCCAATTTCCCAATGGAATTGTCCCAATTTTCCCATCCAGAATCCAATGGAATTTCCCCGATTTCCCATGGAATTTTCCCAATTTTCCCATGGATTTTTCCCAATTTTCCATGGAATTTTCCCAATTTTCCCATCCAGAATCCAATGGAATTTTCCCAATTTCCCATGGAATTTTCCCAATTTCCCATGGAATTTTCCTGATTTCCCATGGAATTTTCCCATTTTCCCATGGAATTTTCCCATTTCCCATGGAATTTTCCTGATTTTCCCGATTTCCATGGAATTTTCCCGATTTCCCATGGAATTTTCCCATTTTCCCATGGAATTTTCCCCATTTCCCATGGAATTTTCCCCGTTTCCCACGGAATTTTCCCCGTTTCCCCCATCCCAGGCACCTTCAAGCTGCAGAAAACCCGTCTGAGAGCCGAAGGTTGGAATCCTCGGGAAATCTCCGACCGACTCTTTGTGCTCCAGAGAGGTCAATATGTGCCGCTGGACGCCGGCATGTACGCCAGGATCTGTGCTGGGAAGGCTGGATTCTGAGCCCAGGAATCCCGGGAATCCTGAAAATCCCGGAAAACCTGGTGGGAGCCGGAAAAATCCCGGAAATTTTCCGTTGGAATTCGAAAAATCGCGACAATTCGGCGAAAATGGAAGAAAATCCTACGGGGATCCCAAAAAACCCACCAGAATTTGTGTTGGAAAAGCTGGATTTTGATCCTGGAAATCCCAAAAAATCCCGGAAAACCTGGTGGGATCTGGAAAAATCCCGAAAATTTTCCATTGGAATTCAAAAAAAATGTGAAAATTCGTCGAAAATGGAAGAAAATCCTACTGGGATCCCAAAAAAACCACCAGGATTTGTGCTGGGAAAGCTGGATTTTGATCCCAGAGATCCTGGGAATCCTGGGAATCCTGGTGGGATCTGGAAAAATCCCAAAAATTTTCTGTTGGAATTCAAAAAAATCCCAAAAATTTTCCGTTGGGATTCAAAAAAATCGCGAAAATCCTGCTGGGAATTGAAAAAATGCTGCTGGGATCCCAAAAAAACCACTCTGAATGTTGGGATTTGTGCTGGGAAAGCTGGATTCTGAGCCCAGGAATCCCAGGAATCCCGGAAATCCTGGTGGGATCCGGAAAAATCCCGAAAGTTTTCCGTTGGAATTCGAAAAATCGCAAAAATTGGGCAAAAATGGAAGAAAATGCTGCTGGGATCCAAAAAAACCACAAAAAAATGTTGGATTTTGATCCCAGAGATCCTGGGAATTCTGGAAATCCTGGTGGGATCTGGAAAAATCCCGAAAATTTTCCATTGGAATTCGAAAAAATCGCGAAAATTCGGCGAAAATGGAAGAAAATCCTACTGGGATCCCAAAAAAACCACCGGGATTTGTGCTGGAAAAGCTGGATTTTGATCCCAGAAATCCCAAAAAATCCCAGAAAACGTGGTGGGATCCGGAAAAATCCCGAAAATTTTCTGTTGGAATTAAAAAAAACGTGAAAATTCGGCGAAAATGGAAGAAAATCCTACTGGGATCCCAAAAAAACCACTCTGAATGTTGGGATTTGTGCTGGGAAAGCTGGATTCTGAGCCCAGGAATCCCGGGAATCCTGAAAATCCCGGAAATCCTGGTGGGAGCCGGAAAAATCCCGAAAATTTTCTGTTGGAATTTGAAAAAATCGCGAAAGTTTTCCGTTGGAATTAAAAAACGCGAAAATTCGGCAAAAATGGAGGTAAATCCTACTGGGATCCCAAAAAACCCACCAGGATTTGTGCTGGAAAAGCTGGATTTTGATCCCAGAAATCCCGGGAATCCTGAAAATCCCGGAAAACGTGGTGGGATCCGGAAAAATCCCGAAAATTTTCTGTTGGGATTCGAAAAATCCCGAAAATTTTCCGTTGGGATTCGAAAAATCGCGAAAATTTGGCGAAAATGGAAGAAAATCCTACTGGGATCCAAAAAAAGGACAAAAAAATGCTGGATTTTGATCCCAGAGATCCTGGGAATTCAGGGAATCCTGATGGGATCCAGAAAAAATCCTGAAAATTTTCTGTTGGAATTCGAAAAATCGCGAAAATTTGGCAAAAATGGAAGAAAATCCTACTGGGATCCCAAAAAAACCACCAGGATTTGTGCTGGAAAAGCTGGATTTTGATCCTGGAAATCCTGGGAATTCTGGAAATCCTGATGGGATCCAGAAAAATCCCGAAAATTTTCCGTTGGAATTCAAAAAAATCCCGAAAGTTTTCCCAAAAAAACGAAGAATAACATCATTTCTGAAGGAAAAAAACCCAAAAATTCCAAGGAAAATCGGGAAAAACGAAGAATAATATCATTTCTGAAGGAAAAACAGCAAAATTTCCAAGGAAAATCGGGAAAAATGAAGAATAACATCATTTTTGGAGGAAAAACCCCCAAAATTTCCAAGGAAAATCGGGAAAAAACGAAGAATAATATCATTTCTGGAGGAAAAACAGCAAAATTTCCAAGGAAAATCGGGAAAAACGAAGAATAACATCATTTTTGGAGGAAAAAAACCCAAAAATTCCAAGGAAAATCAGAAAAAATTAAGAATAACATCATTTCTGAAGGAAAAAACCCAAAATTTCCAAGGAAAATCGGGAAAAACGAAGAATAATATCATTTCTGGAGGCAAAACAGCGAAATTCCAAGGAAAATCCGGACAAACGAACTCCGGGAAGGAGGAAATCCGGACTGAATTCACCTCCTCTCCTCCCCGGCCGCTGATTGACTAATTAGCGACTCATTAGTGCCTAATTAACCGCTTAAAGACTCTTTTTTCGCCTCTCACCGCAGAGCGCACAGCGCAGACTTATTTATTGATGGAATTAACCGCTTTAGGATGGTTTTTTTAACCCGATTGGCTGAGTTCGGCTCGTTCTCTCGGGGTGCGGGAGGAGCAGGGCGAGGCCAGGCCGGCGATCGCCTCACGGCTCCGGGCGGCGCCGCTACGCGAGGCCGAGGCTGCGCTAGGCCGCGCTAGGCCGCGCTAGGCCGCGGGTTGCTAGGCAACGCGTGTCGCGCTGGTGACGTCACTGGCGGAGCGACGAGGCGTTCCTGGGAACTGGGAGAGACTGGGATGGACTGGGAATGGGAAATGGGGAACTGGGATGGACTGAAGGGGACTGGGAATGGACTGGGATTGAACTGGGGTGGACTGGGAAAGACTGGGAGGAACTGGGAATGGAACTGGGAAGGAATTTGGATGAACTGGGAGGGACTGGGAATGGGAAATGGAGAACTGGGATGAACTGGGAAGGGATTGGGGGGAACTGGGAGGGACTGGGATGGGATTGGGAGGGACTGGGGAGGACTGGGAGGGACTGGGAGAGACTGGGAGGGAATTTGGATGAACTGGGAGGGACTGGGATGAAGTGGGAGGGACTGGAGGAGATTGGGAGTCACTGGGAGGGACTGGGAATGGGAAATGAGGGAACTGGGAGGGACTGGGAGCAACTGGGAGGGGATTTGGGGGAACTGGGAGTGACTGGAAGGAACTGGGATGGACTGGGAGGGACTGGGATGAACTGGGAATGGGAAATGAGGGAACTGGGAGGGACTGGAAGAGGATTGGAGGCACTGGGAGCGAACTGGAAGGACTGGGAAGGAATTGGGAGCGACTGGGATGAACTGGGAGGAACCGGTTGCTAGGCAACGCGTCGCGCGATGACGTCACTCCCTTCCTCACCCCGTCGCTAAGCAACGCTGCGCGTGATGACGTCACCTCCGCTCCCCACCTTCCCGCCTCACTCCCGGTCGCTAGGCAACGCCTCGCGCCGTGACGTCACTTCCGCCTCCCCCCTTCCCCTCACGGCGCCGCCATCATGGTTTCCATCTCCGTCTTCCCTTCCCCGGCGGAGCTCGGCGCCGCGCTGGCGCGAACCGTGAGCCAAACGGCGAGCGAGGCGGCGGGGAAGGGCGGGAAGTTCGCGCTGGGGTTATCCGGTGGCTCCCTGGTGGATCTGCTGGCCAGGGAGTTACCGGCTGCGCTGAGGGAAACCCCCGGCGCGGATCTGTCCGGGTGGATCGTGGCATTCTGCGACGAGAGGCTGGTGCCGCCGGAGCATCCCGAGAGCACTTTTGGGGCTTATCGGGTGAGGATTTGGGGTTTTGGCGGGTTTGGGAATTTTGGGGATTTTTGGGGATTTTTTTCGGATTTTTCCTGATTTTTTTTTGATTTTTTGGGCATATTTTGGGCCTTTTTTCGGATTTTTTGGGGATGTTTTTCGGATTTTTTTGGGCATTTTTTTTTCCTCATTTCTTGGGGATTTTTTTCTGATTTTTTGGGGATTTTTTTCTGATTTTTTGGGTCTATTTCCTGGTCGCTCGTGGCGTTCTGCAGTGAGCAGCTGGTGCCGCCGGAGCATCCCGAGAGCACTTTTGGGGCTTATCGGGTGAGGGTTTGGGGGGTTTGGGGGTTTGGGAGTTTTTGGAATTTTTTAGGATTTTTTCGAATTTTTTTCTGATTTTTGGGATTTTTTTCTGATTTTTGGAGATTTTTTTTCTGATTTTTTTGAGTGTTTTTCTGATTTTTGGGGCTTTTTTTTCTGATTTTTGGGGATTTTTTTCCGGGTTTTTTTGGGATTTTTTTCTGATTTTTTTCTGATTTTTTTCGGATTTTTGGGGATTTTTTTTCGGATTTTTTGGCAATTTTTTCGGATTTTTTGGGGGATTTATTTTCTGATTTTTTTTCGGATTTTTTTCGGATTTTTGGGGGATTTTTTTCGGATTTTTTGGGTCTATTTCCTGGTCGCTCGTGGCGTTCTGCAGTGAGCAGCTGGTACCGCCGGAGCATCCCGAGAGCATTTTTGGGGCTTATCGGGTGAGGATTTGGGGGGTTTGGGGGTTTTTGGAATTTTTTAGGATTTTTTCGAATTTTTTTCTGATTTTTTGGGATTTTTTTCTGATTTTTGGAGATTTTTTTTGTGATTTTTTTTCTGATTTTTTTCTGATTTTTGGGGCTTTTTTTCTGATTTTTGGGGATTTTTTTCCGGGTTTTTTGGGGATTTTTTTCTGATTTTTTTTCTGATTTTTTTCGGATTTTTGGGGATTTTTTTTCGGATTTTTTGGGTCTATTTCCTGGTCGCTCGTGGCGTTCTGCAGTGAGCGGCTGGTGCCGCCGGAGCATCCCGAGAGCATTTTTGGGGCTTATCGGGTGAGGGTTTGGGGGTTTGGGGGTTTTTGGAATTTTAAAGGATTTTTTGGAATTTTTTTCTGATTTTTTGGGATTTTTTTCTGATTTTTTGGGATTTTTTTCTGATTTTTTGGGATTTTTTTTCTGATTTTTTTGGATTGTTTTTCTGATTTTCGGGGCTTTTTTCCCCTGATTTTTGGGGATTTTTTCTGGGTTTTTTTGGTTTTTTTCAGAATTTTTTCAGATTTTTTTCGGATTTTTGGGGATTTTTTTCGGATTTTTTTGGGATTTTTTTCTGATTTGTCGGGATTTTTGGGAAGGATTTTTCCCGGAGTATCCCGAGAGCACTTTGGGGCTTATTGGGTGAGCGTTTGGGGTTTTTTGGGGATTTGGAGTTTTTGGAATTTTTGGGGATTATTTAAAATTTTTCCTGATTTTTTTCCTGATTTTTTGGAATTTTTTCGGATTTTTTTTTTGGTTTTTTTCTGATTTTTTTGTATGGATTTATGGGTTTTTTTGGATTTTAGGATTTTTTGGGGATTTTTTTGGGGAATATTTGGGGATTTTTGGGGAATTTTTTTAATTTTTTTTTTTATTTTGGGGGATTTTTTTGGGGAATATTTGGGGATTTTTTGGGGACTTTGGGGGATTTTGTGGTGTCGGGAAAATCCTGGAAATCCTCAATCCTCTCCCAGTCCCTCCCAGTCCCTCCCAGTTAATCCAAATCCCCTCCCAGTTAATCCCAGTCCCTCCCAGTCCCTCCCAGTCCTTCCCAGTGACTCCCAGTTCATCGAAATCCACTCCCAATTAATCCCAGTCCCCTCCCAGTCCCTCCCAGTTTGCCCCAATCCCCTCCCAGTTAATTGAAATCCCCTCCCAGTGAATCCCAGTGACTCCCAGTTAATCCCAGTCCCCTCCCAATCTCCTCCCAGTCCCTCCCAGTCCATTCCAGTCTATCCCAATCCCCTCCCAGTTAATCCCAGTCCCTCCCAGTTTGCCCCAATCCCCTCCCAGTCCCTCCCAGTGTCCCCAGTTCCCCTCCCAATCCTCTCCCAGTCCCTCCCAATCCCCTCCCAATCCTCTCCCAATGGCTCCCAGTGACTCCCAGTCCATCCCAGTCCCTCCCAATCCCCTCCCAGTCCCTCCCAGTTTGCCCCAATCCCCTCCCAATCCTCTCCCAGTTCATCCCAGTCCCTCCCAATCCCCTCCCAATCCTCTCCTAGTCCCTCCCAGTGACTCCCAGTTCATCCCAGTCCCTCCCAATCCCCTCCCAGTCCCTCCCAGTTCGCCCCAGTCCCCTCCCAGTGGCTCCCAGTGACTCCCAGTCTCTCCCAGTCCAGGCTGTTCTCCCAGTTGGCTCCTCCTGCTCCCCAGATCCTCTCGGTGGATCCCAGTTTGAGTCCTGCTGGAGCTGCGGCTGACTACTGGGAGCAGATCCAGAGGGTACTGGGAGCACTGGGAGGGACTGGGAATGGGGCTGGGATGGACTGGGAGGGACTGGGAGCAGATCCAGAGGGTACTGGGAGCACTGGGAGGGACTGGGAATGGGGCTGGGATGGACTGGGAGGGACTGGGAGCAGATCCAGAGGGTACTGGGAGCACTGGGAGGGACTGGGAATGGGGCTGGGATGGACTGGGAGGGACTGGGAGCAGATCCAGAGGGTACTGGGAGCACTGGGAGGGACTGGGAATGGGGCTGGGATGGACTGGGAGGGACTGGGAGCAGATCCAGAGGGTACTGGGAGGGACTGGGAGCAGATCCAGAGGGTACTGGGAGGGACTGGGAGCAGATCCAGAGGGTACTGGGAGCACTGGGAATGGGACTGGGATGGACTGGGAGGGACTGGGAGCAGATCCAGAGGGTACTGGGATGGACTGGGAATGGGGCTGGGACGGACTGGGAGGGACTGGGAAGGGACTGGGAGCAAATCCAGAGGGTACTGGGAGCACTGGGAGCACTGGGAATGGGACTGGGAGGGACTGGGAGCAAATCCAGAGGGTACTGGGATGGACTGGGAGTGACTGGGATGGACTGGGAGGGACTGGGATGGACTGGGAGGGACTGGGAGCAGATCCAGAGAGTACTGGGAGCACTGGGAGCAACTGGGAATGGGATTGGGATGGACTGGGAGGGACTGGGATGAACTGGGAAGGGATTGGGGGAACTGGGGGAGACTGGGAGGAACTGGGAGTGACTGGGATGGGATTGGGAGGGACTGGGTTATACTGGTTTAGACTGGGAGGGGATTGGGACAGACTGGGATGAACTGGGAATGGGAAATGGGGAACTGGGATGAACTGGGATGGACTGACCAGAGTAAACTGGGATTGAACTGGGATAAACTGGGGGCTAAACTGGTTTCAACTGGTCTGAACTGGTTTCCACTCCAGGCATTCCCAGGAGTTTCAGGAATTCCCAGTTCGATCTGCTGCTGGGGGTTGGGATGGACTGGGAGTGACTGGGATGAACTGGGATGAACTGGGATGGAACTGGGACTAGCTGGGGCTGAACTGGGAGTGACTGGGATGGACTGGGAATGAACTGGGAGCGACTGGGATGAACTGGGATGGAACTGGGACTAGCTGGGGCTGAACTGGGAGTGATTGGGATGGACTGGGATGAACTGGGATGGACTGGGATTGAACTGGGAGTGACTGGGATGGACTGGGATGAACTGGGAGTGATTGGGATGGACTGGGAATGGACTGGGATGGACTGGGATGGACTGGGAGTGATTGGGATGAACTGGGAGTGATTGGGATGGACTGGGAATGAACTGGGATGGACTGGGATTGAACTGGGGAGGCTGAACTGGTCCAAACTGGTTTCCACTCCAGGCATTCCCATCCCCCAGTTCGACCTGCTGCTGCTGGGGTTGGGATGCACTGGTCTGAACTGGTCTGGACTGGTCTAAACTGGTTTAAACTGGTTTCCATCCAGGCATTCCCAGGGGTGTCAGGAATTCCCCAGTTCGATTTGCTGCTGCTGGGGTTGGGAGGGACTGGGATGGACTGGTCTAAACTGGTCTGAACTGGGATAAACTGATCTAAACTGGTCTAAACTGGGATAAACTGGTTTCCCATTTCCCAGGCATTCCCAGGAGTTTCAGGAATTCCCCAGTTTGATCTACTGCTGCTGGGGTTGGGATGGACTGGTCTGAACTGGTTTAAACTGGTCTGAACTGGTCTAAACTGGTCCAAACTGGTTTCCATCCGGGCATTCCCAGGGATTTCAGGAATTCCCCAGTTCGACCTGCTGCTGCTGGGGTTGGGATGGACTGGGATGGACTGGTCTAAACTGGGATAAAGTGGTCTAAACTGGTCTAAACTGGTCTAAACTGGT
>JAKEPQ010000120.1:0-30758 GCA_024500445.1 Entomyzon cyanotis | reverse complement strand
GAAAAATCTCATTCCCACGATTAGCATTTTCCTGGGAAAAAATTGGGAATTTTGGGGAAAAAATCCTATTTTAATTAATTTTTTAATGGAAAAATCTCATTCTCACGATTAGCATTTTCCTGGGAAAAAATTGGGAATTTTTGGGGAAAAAATCCTATTTTAATTAATTTTTTAATGGAAAAATCTCATTCCCACGATTAGCATTTTCCTGGGAAAAAATTGGGAATTTTTGGGGAAAAAATCCTATTTTAATTAATTTTTTAATGGAAAAATCTCATTCCCACGATTAGCATTTTCCTGGGGGAAAAAAAAATCGGGAATTTGGGGGGGAAATCCTATTTAAATCCATTTTTAATATAAAAATCCCTTTCTTGGGAAATGGGAAAAAAGAAATCCCATTTTGGGTTTGGAAAATGGAAAAAAAATCCATTTGGGTTTGGAAAATGGAAAAAAAATCCCATTTAGGGTTTGGAAAATGAAAAAAAAATCCCATTTGGGGTTTGGAAAATGGAAAGAAAATCCATTTAGGATTTGGAAAAGGAAGGAAAATCCATTTAAGGTTTGGAAAATGGAAAATTTTTTAAAAATGCATTTGGGGTTTGGAAAATGGAAAAAAAATCCCATTTGGGGTTTGGAAAATGAAAAAAAATCCCATTTGGGATTTGGAAAAAGGAAAAAAAATCCATTTAGGATTTGGAAAAAGGAAGGAAAATCCATTCAGGGTTTGGAAAATGGAAAATTTTTAAAAAATCCCATTTGGGGTTTGGAAAATGGGAAAAAAAATCCCATTTGGGGTTTGGAAAAAGGGGAAAAAATCCATTTAGGATTTGGAAAAAGGAAAGAAAATCCATTTAGGGTTTGGGAAGTGGAAAAAATTCCATTTGGGGTTTGGAAAATGAAAAAAAAATCCCAAATGGGATTTGGAAAATGAAAAAAAATCCCATTTGGGGTTTGGAAAATGGAAAAAAAAATCCCATTTGGGGTTTGGAAAATGGGAAAAAAATCCCATTTTTCCCATTTTTTCCGCCCGCCGGAGCCACAAAACCCCAAATTCCATATCCCGGAGGATTTGGAAAAATTCCCAAATTTCCTTCCCTTTGGAGAAAAAAATAATAATTCTCTTACCTGAGCAGGAGGATTTCACCTGAGGAGGAAAAGATTCCATAATTCCAGAAGGAAAAATTCCAGGGAAATGGAGAGGGAGAGGAGGAAGAAAAAAATCCCAAAAAATTCCCAAAAAAATTCCCCAAAAAAATTCCAAAAAAATTCCCAAAAATTCCAGAGGAGAGGAGGAGGAGGAGGAGGGAGGAGAAGCTCCGAGAGGATGAAGAGGGAGAGAGGGAAAAAAAATTCCAAAATTCCCAAAAAATTCCAAAAAAAATTCCCAAAACTTCCAGAGGAGGAGGAGGAGAAGCTCCGGGGGGATGAAGAAGGAAAGGGGAAAAAAAATCCTAAAATTCAAAAAAAATTCCCAAAAAATTCCCAAAAATTCCAGAGGAGGAGGAGGAGAAGCTCCGGGGGGATGAAGAAGGAAAAGAGGGGGAAAAAATCCCAAAAAATTCCCCAAAAATTCCCAAAAATTCCAGAGGAGAGGAGGAGGAGGAGGAGAAGCTCCGGGAGGATGAAGAGGGAGAGAGGGAAAAAAATTCCCAAAAAATTCCCCAAAAAATTCCAAAAAATCTCCCAAAAAATTCAAAAAAAAATTCCCAAAAATTCCAGAGGAGGAGGAGGAGGAGAAGCTCCGGGAGGATGAAGAGGGAGAGAGGGAAAAAAATTCCAAAAAAAATTCCCCAAAAATTAAAAAAAACCTCCCAAAAAACTCCCAAAAAATTCCAAAAAAAAATCCCCAAAAATTCCCAAAAAAATTCCAAAAAAATTCCCAAAACTTCCAGAGGAGGAGGAGGAGAAGCTCCGGGGGGATGAAGAAGGAAAGGGGAAAAAAAATCCTAAAATTCAAAAAAAATTCCCAAAAAATTCCCAAAAATTCCAGAGGAGGAGGAGGAGAAGCTCCGGGGGGATGAAGAAGGAAAGGGGGAAAAAAATCCTAAAATTCAAAAAAAATTCCCAAAAAATTCCCAAAAAATCCCCAAAAAATTCAAGAGGAGGAGAAGCTCCGGGGGGATGAAGAGGGAAAAGAGGGGAAAAAATTCCCAAAAAATTCCCAAAAAATTTCCAAAAAATTCCAGAGGAGAGGAGGAGGAGGAGGAGAAGCTCCGGGAAGCTCTGGATTTATAGGGAGAAATGTTTGGGATTCAGACTGGGAGGATCCCAAAAATCCCCGAGGCGAGGGAGGAGTTCGGGACGCGGAAAATCCTGCGGGATTGGGAGCGGCTGGGATGGGGGAGGGAAAAATCCCAAAATTCCCCGCGGGAAAAATCCCGAATTCCCGGTGGAGTGGGAGGGAAAAATCCTAAATTCTCGGCTGGAAAAATCCCAAATTATCCGAGGGAAAAATCCCGAATTCCCGGTGGAGTGGGAGGGAAAAATCCTAAATTTCCGGGGGGAAAAATCCCGAATTCCAGGTGGAGTGGGAGGGAAAAATCCTAAATTTCCGGGGGAAAAATCCTAAATTCCAGGTGGAGTGGGAGGGAAAAATCCTAAATTTCCGGGGGAAAAATCCTAAATTCCAGGTGGAGTGGGAGGGAAAAATCCTAAATTTCCGGGGGAAAAATCCCAAATTCCAGATGGAGTGGGAGGGAAAAATCCCGAATTCCCGGTGGAGTGGGAGGGAAAAATCCTAAATTTCCGGGGGGAAAAATCCTAAATTCCAGGTGGAGTGGGAGGGAAAAATCCTAAATTTCCGGGGGAAAAATCCCGAATTCCCGGTGGAGTGGGAGGGAAAAATCCTAAATTTCCGGGGGAAAAATCCTAAATTCCAGGTGGAGTGGGAGGGAAAAATCCCGAAATTCCCCGCGGGAAAAATCCCGAATTCCCGGTGGAGTGGGAGGGAAAAATCCTAAATTTCCGGGGGAAAAAATCCCAAATTCCCTCTGGAATGGGAGGGAAAAATCCCGAATTCCCGGTGGAGTGGCAGGGAAAAATCCTAAATTTCCGGGGGAAAAATCCCGAATTCCCGGTGGAGTGGCAGGGAAAAATCCCAAAATTCCCGAGGCAAAAATCCCAAATTTCCGGCGGAGTGGGAGGGAAAAATCCTAAATTCTCGGCTGGAAAAATCCCAAATTATCCGAGGGAAAAATCCCGAATTCCCGGTGGAGTGGGAGGGAAAAATCCTAAATTTCCGGGGGGAAAAATCCCGAATTCCAGATGGAGTGGGAGGGAAAAATCCCGAAATTCCCCGCGGGAAAAATCCCGAATTCCAGGTGGAGTGGGAGGGAAAAATCCTAAATTCTCGGCTGGAAAAATCCCAAATTATCCGAGGGAAAAATCCCAAATTCCAGGTGGGATGGGAGGGAGAAATCCCAAAATTCCGGTGGAACGAGGGAGGGAGAAATCCTAAATTCCCTCTGGAATGGGGAGGGAAAAATCCCAAATTCCCAGTGGGATCAGGACCGGATGGACTAAATCTGGTAGAATAGGGGAAAATATGGGAAAAATATGGGAAAAATACGGGAAAATAGGGGAAAACCAAGGGGAAAATAGGGAGAAAATAGGGATGAAATAGGGGAAAAATATGGGAAAAATATGGGAAAATAGGGATAAAATAGGGGGAAAATGGGGAAAAAATAGGGAAAAATTGGGAGAATATAGGGGGGAAAATATGGGGGAAATAGGGGGAAATAATATGGGAAAATAGGGAGAAAATATGAGGGAAAATGGGGGAAAAAATAGGGAAAAATAGGGAGAATATGGGGAAAATAGGGGAAAATATGAGGGAAAACAGGGAAAAATATGAGGGGAAATAGGGGAAAACAATATGGGAAAATAGGGAGAATTTGGGGGAAATAGGGGGAAAATAGGGGGGAAATAATATGGGAAAATAGGGCTAAAATAGGGGAAAATAGGGAGAAAATATGAGGGAAAATAGGGGGGAAAATACGGGGGAAATAGGGGAAAATAATATGGGAAAATAGGAATAAAATAGGGGGAAAATTTAGGATAAAATAGGGGGAAAATTTAGGATAAAATAGGGAAAAACAGGGATAAAATTGGGATAAAGGTCACCGGGGGAAAAAAAAAATCCCAAATTCCCGATGGGGGAGGGAAAAAATCCCAAATTCCCGGCGGCGGGCAGGAATTTCAAGCTGCTTGCAGATTTTAATCGGGAAAGAGGGAGGTGGAAAAGCGGGGATTAATTAGAGGAGTTAATTATTAGAGGAGTTAATTGGGGTTGAGTCAGCGCCGGGCGCCAGGGGATCGAGGATTTGTGGGATTTTTTTTTTTGTTGTTTTGGGATCTGAAGGTACGTCTTGGTCTTTGGGAAACTCCCCGGTGGTTGTAGGACTTGTCTGGGCTGGGTTGGGAGAATTCCAGGGAGTTTGTGGGATATTTGTCCTGAAAATCCTATTAAAGTGGGAGGGAAAATCCTGGGGATTTGTGGGATATTTGTCCTGAAAATCCTATTAAAGTGGGAGGGAAAATAATGGGAATTCGTGGGATATTTATCCTGAAAATCCTATTAAAGTGGGAGGGAAAATGCTGGGGATTTGTGGGATATTTGTCCTGAAAATCCTATTAAAGTGGGAGGGAAAATCATGGGAATTCGTGGAATCACCTGAGATTTATCCTGAAAATCCTATTAAAGTGGGAGGGAAAATTATGGGGGATTTGTGGGATATTTGTCCTGAAAATCCTATTAAAGAAGGAGGGAAAATCCTGGAATGGTTTGGGATGGAAAAACCCAAAAAACCCAAAAACCCGAAAAATCCGAAAAATCCGAAAAATCCGAAAAATCCTGGAATGGTTTGGGATGGAAAAACCAAAAAATTCCTAAAAATCCTAAAAATCCTGAAAATCCTGAAAATCCTAAAAATCCTGGAATGGTTTGGGATGGAAAAACGCAAAAGATCCTAAAAACCCTAAAAATCCTAAAAAAAAAAAAAAAAAATCCTGGAATGGTTTGGGATGAGAAAAAACCTTAAAGATCCTTAAAATCCTGGAATGGTTTGGGATGGAAAAAACCCTAAAAAGCCTAAAAATCCTAAAAATCCTGGAATGATTTGGGATGGAAAAACCTTAAAAATTCTTAAAAATCCATGTTCAGGGATGACCAGGGATGAGGAATCCATGGGATCACCTGAGATCCAGGATTGATCCCAAAAATCCTATTAAACTGGGAGGGAAAATCCTGGGAATTCGTGGGATATTTGTCCTGAAAATCCTATTAAAGTGGGAGGGAAAATCCTGGGGATTTGTGGGATATCTGTCCTGAAAATCCTATTAAAGTGGGAGGGAAAATCCTGGGAATTCGTGGGATATTTATCCTGAAAATCCTATTAAAGTGGGAGGGAAAATCCTGGGGATTTGTGGGATATTTGTCCTGAAAATCCTATTAAAGCGGGAGGGAAAATCCTGGGGATTTGTGGGATATTTGTCCTGAAAATCCTATTAAAGCGGGAGGGAAAATGCTGGAATGATTTGGGATGGAAAAAACAAAAAAAATCTTAAAAATCCTAAAAGTCCTGGAATGGTTTGGGATGAAAAAAACCCTAAAAAGCCTAAAAATCCTAAAAATCCTGGAATGATTTGGGATGGAAAAACCCTAAAAACCCTAAAAATCCTCGAATGGATTGGGATGGAAAAAACCCTAAAAATCCTGAAAATCCTGGATTGGTTTGGGATAGAAAAAACCCTAAAGATCCTTAAAATCCTGGAATGGTTTGGGATGGAAAAAACAAAAAAATCCTAAAAATCCTTAAAAATCCTGGATTGGTTTGGGAAGTAAAAACCCAAAAATCCTAAAAATCCTAAAAATAAAAAAAAAATCCTGGAACAGTTTGGGATGGAAAAACCCTAAAAATCCTTCAAATCCTGGAATGGTTTGGGATGAAAAAAAACCCTAAAAAGCCTAAAAATCCTAAAAAGCAAAAAAAAAATCCTAAAAATCCTGGAATGATTTGGGATGGAAAAACCTGAAAAATTCTTAAAATCCATGTTCAGGGATGATCCAGGGATGAGGAATCCATGGGATCACCTGAGATCCAGGATTGATCCCGAAAATCCTATTAAACTGGGAGGGAAAATCCTGGGAATTCGTGGGATATTTGTCCTGAAAATCCTATTAAAGTGGGAGGGAAAATGCTGGGGATTTGTGGGATATTTGTCCTGAAAATCCTATTAAACTGGGAGGGAAAATGCTGGGGGATTTGTGGGATATTTGTCCTGAAAATCCTATTAAAGTGGAGGGAAAATAATGGGGATTTGTGGGATATTTGTCCTGAAAATCCTATTAAAGTGGGAGGGAAAATCATGGGAGTTTGTGGGATATTTGTCCTGAAAATCCTATTAAACTGGAAGGGGAAATTCTGGGGAATTTGTGGGATATTTATCCTGAAAATCCTATTAGAGTGGGAGGGAAAATCATGGGAATTTGTGGGATATTTATCCTGAAAATCCTATTAAAGTGGGAGGGAAAATGCTGGGGATTTGTGGGATATTTGTCCTGAAAATCCTATTAAACTGGGAGGGAAAATCCTGGGAATTCGTGGAATCACCTGAGATTTATCCTGAAAATCCTGTTAAAGTGGGAGGGAAAATTATGGGGGATTTGTGGGATATTTGTCCTGAAAATCCTATTAAAGAAGGAGGGAAAATCCTGGAATGGTTTGGGATGGAAAAACCCAAAAAACCCAAAACATCCGAAAAATCCGAAAAATCCTAAAAATCCTGGAATGGTTTGGGATGGAAAAACAAAAAAATTCCTAAAAATCCTAAAAATCCTGAAAATCCTAAAAATCCTGAAAATCCTGGAATGGTTTGGGATGGAAAAACGCAAAAGATCCAAAAAATCCTAAAAATCCTAAAAATAAAAAAAATCCTGGAATGGTTTGGGATGAGAAAAAACCTTAAAGATCCTTAAAATCCTGGAATGGTTTGGGATGGAAAAAACCCTAAAAAGCCTAAAAATCCTAAAAATCCTGGAATGATTTGGGATGGAAAAACCTTAAAAATTCTTAAAAATCCATGTTCAGGGATGATCCAGGGATGAGGAATCCATGGGATCACCTGAGATCCAGGATTGATCCCAAAAATCCTATTAAACTGGGAGGGAAAATCCTGGGAATTCGTGGGATATTTATCCTGAAAATCCTATTAAAGTGGGAGGGAAAATTCTGGGGAATTTGTGGGATATTTATCCTGAAAATCCTATTAAAGTGGAGGGAAAATAATGGGGATTTGTGGGATATTTGTCCTGAAAATCCTATTAAACTGGAAGGGGAAATTCTGGGGAATTTGTGGGATATTTATCCTGAAAATCCTATTAAAGTGGGAGGGAAAATCCTGGAATGGTTTGGGATGGAAAAATCCTAAAAATCTTAAAAATCCTAAAAGTCCTGGAATGGTTTGGGATGAAAAAAACCTAAAAAGCCTAAAAATCCTAAAAATCCTGGAATGATTTGGGATGGAAAAACCCTAAAAACCCTAAAAATCCTCGAATGGATTGGGATGGAAAAAACCCTAAAAATCCTTAAAAATCCTGGAATGGTTTGGGATGGAAAAAACAAAAATATCCTTAAAAATCCTGGATTGGTTTGGGAAGTAAAAACCCAAAAATCCTAAAAATCCTAAAAATAAAAAAAAAATCCTGGAACAGTTTGGGATGGAAAAACCCTAAAAATCCTTCAAATCCTGGAATGGTTTGGGATGAAAAAAAACCCTAAAAAGCCTAAAAATCCTAAAAAGCAAAAAAAAAATCCTAAAAATCCTGGAATGATTTGGGATGGAAAAACCTGAAAAATTCTTAAAATCCATGTTCAGGGATGATCCAGGGATGAGGAATCCATGGGATCACCTGAGATCCAGGATTGATCCCAAAAATCCTATTAAAGTGGGAGGGAAAATCCTGGGAATTCGTGGGATATTTGTCCTGAAAATCCTATTAAAGTGGGAGGGAAAATGCTGGGGATTTGTGGGATATTTGTCCTGAAAAATCCTATTAAAGTGGGAGGGAAAATGCTGGGGATTTGTGGGATATTTGTCCTGAAAATCCTATTAAACTGGGAGGGAAAATGCTGGGGATTTGTGGGATATTTGTCCTGAAAATCCTATTAAAGTGGGAGGGAAAATGCTGGGGATTTGTGGGATATTTGTCCTGAAAATCCTATTAAAGTGGGAGGGAAAATGCTGGGGATTTGTGGGATATTTGTCCTGAAAATCCTATTAAACTGGGAGGGAAAATGCTGGGGATTTGTGGGATATTTGTCCTGAAAATCCTATTAAAGTGGGAGGGAAAATCCTGGAATGGTTTGGGATGGAAAAAAACCCTAAAGATCTTGAAAATCCTAAAAGTCCTAGAAGTTCTGGAATGGTTTGGGATGGAAAAACCTTGAAGATCCTTAAAATCCTAAAAATCCTTAAAATCCTGGAATGGTTTGGGATGGAAAAACCCAAAAATCCTAAAAATCCTGGAATGGTTTGGGATGGAAAAACCCTAAAAATCTTTGAAATCCTGGATTGGTTTGGAATGGAAAAAACCCCAAAAATCATGGAGTTCCAGCCCAAGATTGGGGATAAAATGGGGATAAAATGGGGATAAAATGGAGAAAAAATGGGGATAAAATGGGGAAAAAATGGGGATAAAATGGGGATTAAATTGTGATAAAATGGGGATAAAATAGGAATGAAATTGTAACAAAATGGGAATGAAATGGGGAAAAAATGGGGAGAAAATGGGGAGAAAATAGGGATAAAATGGAGAAAAAATGGGGATAAAATTGGAATGAAATGGGAATGAAATGGGAATAAAATGGAGAAAAAAAATGGGGATAAAATGGGAATGAAATTGTGATAAAATGGGAATGAAATTGTAACGAAATGGGAATGAAATGGGGAAAAAATGGGGAGAAAATGGGGAGAAAATAGGGATAAAATGGAGAAAAAATGGGGATAAAATTGGAATGAAATGGGAATAAAATGGGAATAAAATGGAGAAAAAAAATGGGGATAAAATGGGAATGAAATTGTAATAAAATGGGGATAAAATGGGAATGAAATTGTAACGAAATGGGAATGAAATGGGGAAAAAATGGGGAGAAAATGGGGAGAAAATAGGGATAAAATGGAGAAAAAATGGGGAAAAAATGATTGATTGATTGATTGATTGATTCCTGGGAAAGAGGAAAGGGTCAAGAGTGATTGATTGATTGATTGATTGATTCCGGGAGAAGGGGAAAAGGGTCTGAGGGATTGATTGATTGATTCCGGGCAAAAGGAAAAGGGCGAGTGAGTGATTGATTAATTGATTGATTGATTCCTGGGAAAGGGTCGGGAGTGATTGATTGATTGATTGATTGATTCCTGGGAAAGGGGAAAGGGTCTGAGGGATTGATTGATTGATTGATTGATTCCCAGGAAAAGCAGCTGATTCGGGAAAAGGGTCTGAGGGATTGATTGATTGATTACAGGAAAAGGAGGAAAGGGCGAGTGATTGACTCCTGGGAAAGGGTCGGGAGTGATTGATTGATTGATTGATTGATTCCTGGGAAAGGGTCGGGAGTGATTGATTGATTGATTGATTGATTCCTGGGAAAGGGTCGGGAGTGATTGATTGATTATTGATTGATTGGAAAAGCAGCAGAGAATGAGAGTCAGGAAGCTTCGGCTGATGCGGAAAAACTTTATTGATTCTACAGCAAAGGAAAGGGAGAGGCTGAGGGATTGATTGATTGATTGATTGATTGGTTGATTGATTCCGGGGAAAGGGGAAAAGGGTCGGGATTGATTGATTGATTGATTGATTCCGGGGAAAGGGGGAAAGGAGAAAAGGGTCGGGAGTGATTGATTGGTTGATTGATTGATTCCGGGGAAAGGGGGAAAGGGTCGGGATTGATTGATTGATTGGTTGATTCATTCCAGGGAAAGGGGGAAAGGAGGAAAGGGTCAGGAGCGATTGATTGATTGATTGATTGCCGGGAGAAGGGGAAAAGGGTTCGGGAGTGATTGATTCCCAGGAAAAAAGGGATGGGGAGTGATTGATTCCCGGGAAAATGGCTCGGGATTGATCGATTCCCGGGAAAAATGGGCTCGGGATTGATTGATTGATCGATCGATTCCCGGGCAAAGGGCTCGGGATTGATTGATTGATTGATCGATTCCCGGGCAAAGGGCTCGGGATTGATTGATTGATTGATCGATTCCCGGGCAAAGGGCTCGGGATTGCCGGGAAAGCTCCAGGAGTGTCCCGGGAGTGTCCCGGCAGAGCCCGCGGGTCCTGGCGCTGCTTCGCCCGGAGCGGGATGGAGATTCCAGCGGGAACGGAGATCCCAAAGCCGGGAATCTCCCAGGGGATCCCAAATCCAGCAGCCCAGGGGATCCCAAAGCCCAGAATCCCAAACTCTGGAATCTCCCAGGGGATCCCAAATCCAGCAGCCCAGGGGATCCCAAAGCCCAGAATCCCAAACTCTGGATTCTCCCAGGGATCCCAAAGTCTGCAATCAGCTAGGGACCCCAAATTCTTCAATCACCCAGGGATCCCAAACTTGGAATCACTCAGGGCACCCCAAAGCCTGGAATCACCCAGAGGACCCCAAATCCAGAATCACTCAGGGGGCACAAATTCTTCAATCACTTAGGAGATCCCAAAGCCTGGAATCACTCAGGACACCCCAAGTCCCGGAATCCCTTAGGGAATCCCAAAGCCTGGAATCACCCAGGGGACCCCAAGGTTTGGAATCACTTAGGGGATCCCAAACCCGGAATCCCCCAGGGATACCAGATCCTGGAATCATCCAGGAGATCCCAAACCCTGCAATCAACTAGGGACCCCAAATCCCAGAATCACCCAAGGATCCCAAACTCCTCTATCACCCAGGGGACCCCAAAGTTTGGAGTCACCCAGGGGTCACAGCCCCTGCAATCATCCAGGGATCCCAAATCCCGGAATCCCCTAGAGGACCCCAAACCCTGCAATCACCCAGGACACCCCAAACCCTGCAATCAGCTAGGGATCCCAAATCCCGGAATCCCTCAGAGGTCACAAACCCTGCCATCCCCCAAGGGACCCCAAATCCCAGAATCACCTTAGGGACCCCAAACTCTTCAATCACCCAGGGGACCCCAAAGTTTGAAATCATCCAGGGATTCCAAACCCTGCCATCAACACGGGATCCCAAACTTTGGAATTACTTAGGCGATCCCAAACCTGGAATCCCCCAGGGATACCAGATGCCAGAATCCCCCAGGGCACCCCAAACCCCGCAATCCCCCAAGGGACCCCAAGTCCCAGAATCACCTTAGGGACCCCAGACTCTTCAATCACTCAGGGGATCCCAAACCCTGCAATCGCCCAGGGATCCCAAACTTTGGAATTACTTAGGGGATCCCAAATCCTGGAATCCCCAGGACACCCCAAACCCTTCAATCCCCCAGGGACCCCAAACCCCACAATCCCCCAGGACACCCCAAACCCCCTACAACCCCCCAGAGCACCCCAAACCCCTTCAATCCCCCAGAGCACCCCAAAACCCTTCAATCCCCCAGGACACCCCAAACCCCCTACAACCCCCCAGAGCACCCCAAACCCTTCAATCCCCCAGGACACCCCAAACCCCTTCAATCCCCCAGGACACCCCAACCCCCCTACAACCCCCCAGCCCCCCGCAGCCCCATCACCCGCCAGGCCCCCCGCCGCCCCCCCGGTGGCCGCAGGGCCAGCTCGCCGCAGGGCCAGCAGGGCAGGGCGGAGCTGCCGCGGCTCGCTCAGGGCACAGGCTCCGATTTGGCGTCGCCGCCGGGAAAGCGAATGGCGTGCGCCAGGCAAGGGCCGTGCGGCTCCTTGCCGAAATCCACCAGGAAGTTCCTGTTCACCGCCAGGCCTCCCTTCTCCGTGTCCACGTCCAGCTGCAGCATCACCGAGCCCTCCCTGGAATCAATTAGCAATTAATTAATTAGTAGCTGTTATTGGTTGAGGATTGATTGATCGTCAGTGTCCTGAATTCGGGATTCACTCTCAGCCCTCCCTGCTCCGTGTCCAGCTGCAGCATCACCGAGCCCTCCCTGGGGGGAGTTAACCGTTAATTAATTAGTTAATAGTTATTATTGATTGAGGATTGATTGATCGATTGATTGATCATCAATGTCCTGAATTCGGGATTCACTCTCAGCCCTCCCTGCGACAGTGACAGCGCCTTGGCCTCGGGGGACAGCGCCCGGCACTGGGGGACAGGGGGAGAGGGGGAGAGGGGGAGAGGGGATTGGGGTTTGGGGATTTGGGGTCTGAATTCCCGATGGATGATGGGGGCAGGATGGGATCGGGGAGGTTTGGATCCCGAATTCCCCTGGATTTCATGCTCAGCACATCCCAGGCTGGCCCAGCTCAGCTCCCCCCAGCTCTGTCCATCCCAGTCCATCCCATCCTATCCCAGCTACCCCGAGCTCTGTCCAGCCCATCCCAGCTCTGTCCATCCCACCCCAGCTCTGTCCAGCCCATCCCAGCTCTGTCCATCCCACCCCAAGCTCTGTCCATCCCACCCCGAGCTCTGTCCATCCCTGCTCTGTCCATCCCACCCCGAGCTCTGTCCATCCCATCCCAGCTTTGTCCATCCCAAGCCAGCTCTGTCCATCCCAGCTCTGTCCATCCCACCCCAGCTCTGTCCACCCCAGCTCTGTCCATCCCAGCGCTGTCCATCCCACCCCAGCTCTGTCCATCCCAGCTCTGTCCATCCCAGCTCTGTCCATCCCAGCCAATCCGGCAGTGGCTCCGGCAGATCCCTGAGGGTCGCTGTCCCTTCCCCGCCCCTTCCCCGTCCCTCGCCGCCCCCGGCCCGTTCCCGTTCCCCCGTTCCCGTTCCCCCGAGCCCCCCGTTCCCGTTCCCGTTCCCGTTCCGTTCCGTTCCCATTCCCGTTCCCGTTCCGTTCCCATTCCCGTTCCCGTTCCCGTTCCCCCGAGCCCCCCGGCCCGTTCCCGTTCCCGTTCCGTTCCGTTCCCATTCCCATTCCCGTTCCCGTTCCCATTCCCGTTCCCGTTCCCCCGAGCCCCCCGGCCCGTTCCCGTTCCCGTTCCGTTCCGTTCCCATTCCCGTTCCATTCCCATTCCCGTTCCCGTTCCCCCGAGCCCCCCGGCCCGTTCCCGTTCCCGTTCCGTTCCGTTCCCATTCCCGTTCCATTCCCATTCCCGTTCCCGCTCCCCCGAGCCCCCCGGCCCGTTCCCGTTCCCGTTCCGTTCCGTTCCGTTCCCATTCCCGTTCCCGTTCCCGTTCCGTCCCGTTCCCGCCCAGCCTGTCCCGGCGCAGCTCTCACTTGACCATGCTGGGGTAGAACTGGCGATCCCACGTGCTGTAGAACGAGTTGGTCACGTAGAGTCGCTTGCCGTCCAGGCTGAGCTGCAGCTGGCTGGGGCCGCCGGACACGCGCTTGCACTGGGGATGGACAGTGTGCTGGGGATACTGGGGATACTGGGAATGGACACTGGGGATGGACAGTGTACTGGGGAGACTGGGGATACTGGGAATGGACACTGGGGATGGACAGTGTACTGGGGATACTGGGGATACTGGGAATGGACACTGGGGATGGACAGTGTACTGGGGATACTGGGGATACTGGGAATGGACACTGGGGATGGACAGTGTACTGGGGAGACTGGGGATACTGGGAATGGACACTGGGGATGGACAGTGTACTGGGGATACTGGGAATGGACTGGGAATGGACTGGGGATGGACTGGGGATGGACTGGGGATACTGGGGGGACTGGGAGTGGACTGGGAATGGACTGCGGAAACTGGGAATGGATTGGGAATGGACGCTGGTAGTACTGGGGAACTGGGAATGGACACGGGATACTGGGGGGACTGGGAATGGACTGGGAATGGACTGGGAATGGACACTGGGGGCACTGGGAATGGAGACTGGGGGATCCTGAGGGAACTGGGGGGCACTGGGAGTAGATCTCAGCAGGGACAGGTGAAGGAGAAGGAGCAGAGCAGAAGTAAAATGGGAGCAGAGGAGGAGTAGAGCAGAGCAGGAGCTGAGAAGCAAGAGAGCAGGACAAGGAGTAGATCAGGAGTAGAGTGGGAGGAGAGCAGAGGAACGGAGCAATTAGTTAATTAGAGAGTAGAACAGGAACTCATCAGAGCAGCAGATAAGATCAGAACAGGTCGGGTCAGTCCAGGTGAGAGCAGAGCAGGTGAGAGCAGCTGAGAGCAGCCCGAGGTGAGAACAGGTGAGATCAGCCTGAGGTCCCAGCCCGCTCCGCCCACGCCCAGGTGAGCACGTTCACACTCACCCAGGTGAGCTCACACTCACACACACACACACACACTCAGGTGAGTTCAGGTGAGCTCACATACACACACACACACACACTCAGGTGATCACACACACACACTCACACACACACTCAGGTGAGTTCAGGTGAGCACACACACACTCACACACACACACTCAGGTGAGCACACACACACTCACACACTCACACACACACACTCAGGTGAGCTCACACTCACACACACTCAGGTGAGCTCACACACACACACACACACTCACACACACACACTCAGGTGAGCTCACACACACACACACACACACTCACACACACACACTCAGGTGAGCTCACACTCACACACACTCAGGTGAGCTCACACACACACACACACACTCACACACACACACTCAGGTGAGCTCACACTCACACACACTCAGGTGAGCTCACACACACACACACTCAGGTGAGTTCAGGTGAGCACACACACACACACACACACACACTCGCACACACACGTGAGCACACTCACTCAGGTGAGCTCAGGTGATCACACACACCCAGGTGAGCTCACCTTGACCACGAGCGGCTCCGGCTGGCACTTGAGCTCCTCGTCCCTGCACACGGTGACACTCACACACACACTCAGGTGAGCTCAGGCGAGCACACACACACTCAGGTGAGCTCAGGTGAGCACACTCACACTCACACACACCCAGGTGATCACACACACACTCAGGTGAGCACACTCACACTCACTCCCACACCCCCAGGTGAGCTCACCTTGACCACGAGCGGCTCCGGCTGGCACTTGAGCTCCTCGTCCCTGCACACGGTGACAGGACCCCCGCGCAGGATGCTTCCCCCCACGAACACCTGCGGGCACACGAGGCACACCGCGGGACCCCGGGGGTGGCACCGAGCGCCCGGCCGTGTCCCCGCCGTGCCCCGTGCCCCGCCGTGCCCCCCGGGCTGCCCTCACCTGCCCCACCAGGCGCGGCTTGCAGTTCCTGCCCAGCTCGTACTGCCGGATGTCGCCGTGCAGCCAATTGCTCACGAACAGGTAGCGATCGTCGGGGCTCAGCACCAGGTCGGCGATGAACGCTGCGGGACAGAGGGACAGCGAGGGCTTGGGGTCAGGGATTGGGGATTTGGGGTCGGGCACGATTTGGGGTCAGGGATTGGGGATTTGGGGTCGGGCACGATTTGGGGTCAGGGATTGGGGATTTGGGGTCGGGGATCGGGGATTTGGGGTCTGTCAGGATTTGGGGTCTGTCAGGATTTGGGATCAGTCATGATTTGGGGTCAGGGATCGGGGAGTTGGGGTCAGGGATCGGGGAGTTGGGGTCAGGGATCGGGGAGTTGGGGTCGGGGGGGATCAGGGAGTTGGGGTCGGGCACGATTTGGGGTCAAGAATTGGGGATTTGGGGTCAGATTTGCGAATTTGGGGTCGGGGATTGGGGATTTGGGGTCAGGGATCGGGGATTTGGGGTCAGGGATCGGGGATTTGGGGTCTGTCAGGATTTGGGATCAGTCATGATTTGGGGTCAGGGATCGGGGATTTGGGGTCAGGGATTGGGGATTTGGGGTCGGGGGGATCGGGGATTTGGGGTCAGGGATTACTAATTTGGGGTCTCTCATGATTTGGGGTCAGGGATTGGGGATTTGGGGTCAGGGATTGGGGATTTGGGGTCAGGGATCGGGGAGTTGGAGTCGGGGATCGGGGAGTTGGAGTCGGGGATCGGGGAGTTGGAGTCGGGGATCGGGGATTTGGGGTCAGGGATCAGGGATTTGGGGTCAGGGATTACTAATTTGGGGTCTCTCATGATTTGGGGTCAGGGATTGGGGATTTGGGGTCAGAAATCGGGGATTTGGGGTCAGGGATCGGGGATTTGGGGTCTGTCAGGATTTGGGATCAGTCATGATTTGGGGTCAGGGATCGGGGATTTGGGGTCAGGGATCGGGGAGTTGGGGTCAGGGATTGGGGAGTTGGGGTCAGGGATCGGGGATTTGGGGTCGGGGGGATCAGGGAGTTGGGGTCGGGCACGATTTGGGGTCAAGAATTGGGGATTTGGGGTCAGATTTGCGAATTTGGGGTCGGGGATCGGGGAGTTGGGGTCGGGGATTGGGGATTTGGGGTCGGGGATCGGGGAGTTGGGGTCAGGGATCGGGGAGTTGGGGTCAGGGATCGGGGATTTGGGGTCTGTCAGGATTTGGGATCAGTCATGATTTGGGGTCAGGGATCGGGGATTTGGGGTCAGGGATTGAGGAGTTGGGGTCGGACAGGGGTTGGGGTGTGTCAGGATTTGAGGTCAGAGATCAAGGATTTAGGGTCAAGGATTGGGGATTTGGGGTCAGGAATCAACGGTTTGGGGTCGGGCACGATTTGGGGTCAGGGATCGGGAATTTGGGGTCAGGCAGGGGTTGGGGTCTTTCAGGATTTGGGGTCAGAGATCAAGGTTTTGGGGTCTGTCAGGATTTGGGGTCAGGCAGGATTTCGGGTCAGACAGGATTTGGAGTCCAGTCAGACTTTGAGGATAGGTAGGATTTGGGATCTGTCAGGATTTGGGGCAGATTGTCTTGGGGATCTACCAGAATTTGGGGTCAGACACGATTTGCTTTCAGCCAGATTTGGGGTCAGTCATTATTTGGGGTCACTCAGGCTTTGGGGTCATTTTAGCTTTGGGATCAGCCAGGTTTGGGATCCCCATGAGGCTTTGGGGTCTGTCAGGCTTTGGGATCAGCCAGGTTTAGGTCATTCGGGCTTTGGGGTCATTCAGGCTTTGGGGTCCCCATGAGGCTGTGGCAGCCACGGCACGGCTCGGCTCGGCTCGGCTCGGCTCGGCTCGGCTCGGCTCGGCTCGGCCCGGCTCGGCTCGGCCCGGCTCGCTCACCCGGCATCTTGGGCATGATCCAGCCGGTGACGTCCTTGGGCGGAATGCGGATCACCTCCTCCACAGCCCACGTGTCTCTCTGCGGGGACAGCGACACGGCTGAGCGCCGGGAGTCAGTCCCGCTCCGAACGGCACAGAACGGGACAGAACGGGATCACCCGGGACAGAACGGGATCATCCCGGGATCATCCGGGACAGAACGGGATCATCCCGGGATCATCCGGGACAGAACGGGATCACCCGGGACAGAACGGGACAGGACGGGAGCATCCCGAGCCAGAACGGGAGCATCCCAGTCCCGATCGGAATAACCCGGGATCATCCCGGGATCATCCCAGTCCCGATCCGAGACACCCCGGGATCATCCCGAACCCAATCCGGGACTTCCAGGATAATCCCAGTCCCGATCGGGGCAGCCGAAGCTCATCCCGATCCCCATCCTGAACACCCCGAGCTCATCCCGCTCGCTCCCCGCACCACTCTCCGCTCGTTTCGTCCCCGATCCCAATCCAGGACATCCCGGGCTCATCCCGATCCCAATCCAGGACACCCTGAGCTCATCCCACTCGCTCCCCGCTCTCATCCCGGTCTCTGCATCGCCGCTCTCTCCCCGCTCGCTCTCCGCTCTCCCGAGCTCATCCCGGTTCCAATCAAGGACACCTCGCTCTCCCGAGCTCATCCCGCTCCCTCCCCGCTCTCTCCTCCCGAGCTCATCCGGATCCCAATCCGGGACACCCCGATCCCATCCCTGTCCCAATCCAGGACACCCCGAGCTCATCCCGATCCCATTCCGGTCCCAATCCAGGACACCTCGAGCTCATCCCACTCGCTCTCCGCTCTCCCGAGCTCATTCCCGTTCCAATCAAGGACACCTCGCTCTCCCGAGCTCATCCTGATCCCAATCCAGGACACCCCGATCCCATCCCTGTCCCAATCCAGGACACTCCGATCCCATCCCGATCCCAGTCCAGGACATCCCGGCTCATCCTGATCCCAATTCAGGACACCCCGAGCTCATCCCTGTCCCAATCCAGGACATCCCGGGCTCATCCCGAGCTCATCCTGATCCCGATCCCAATCCGGGACACCCCGAACTCATCCCAATCCCAATTCCAATCCAGGACACCCCGATCCCATCCCTGTCCCAATCCAGGACACCCCGAGCTCATTCCAATTCCAATTCCAATCCCAATCCAGGACACGCCGGGCTCATCCCGATCCCAATCCAGGACACCCCGAGTTCATCCCGAGCTCATCCTGATCCCTATCCCAATCCGGGACACGCCGAGCTCATCCCCATCCCAATCCGGGACACCTCGAGCTCATCCCGATCCCAATTCCAATCCGGGACACCCCGAGCTCATCCTGAGCTCATCCCGAGCTCATCCCGATCCCAATCCAGGACATCCCGAGCTCATCCCTGTCCCAATCCGGGACACCCCGAGCTCATCCCGATCCCAATTCCAATCCAGGACACCCCGAGCTCATCCTGAGCTCATCCTGATCCCAATCCAGGACACCCCAAACTCATCCCGATCCCAGTCCAGGACATCCCGAGCTCATCCCGATCCCAGTCCAGGACATCCCGAGCTCATCCCGATCCCAGTCCAGGACACTCCGATCCCATCCCGGATCCCAATCCAGGACACTCCGAGCTCATCCCGATCCCAATTCCAATCCGGGACACCCCGAGCCCATCCCTGTCCCAATCCAGGACACCCCGATCCCATCCCGCTCTCTCCCTCCCCTCACTCGCCTCGCAGGATTTGAAGAAGCGATAGATGACTCCACTCAGCGCGCAGCCCACGTAGCCCTCGGCGGCCTCGGGGTTGTGCAGGAACCTGACGGTGAGCGGCAGAGAATCCTCGCCCAGGTCGAAGCACTGCGTGAGGCTGCGGCACGACAGGTTCCACACGTTCAGGCGGCGCCCGAAGACCCCTGGGGACACGGGGAATACGGGATTTGGGGAGAAGGAAATGGGGAATGACAGGATTTGGGGAGAAGGAAATGGGGAATGCAGGATTTGGGGAGAAGGAAATGGGGAATGACAGGATTTGGGGGAGAAGGAAATGGGGAATACGGGATTTGGGGAGAAGGAAATGGGGAATGACAGGATTTGGGGAGAAGGAAATGGGGAATACGGGATTTGGGGAGAAGGAAATGGGGAATGACAGGATTTGGGGAGAAGGAAATGGGGAATGACAGGATTTGGGGAGAAGGAAATGGGGAATGCAGGATTTGGGGAGAAGGAAATGGGAAATGACAGGATTTGGGGAGAAGGAAATGGGGAATGCAGGATTTGGGGAGAAGGAAATGGGAAATGACAGGATTTGGGGAGAAGGAACCGGGAAAAGAGTCAGGGGGAAAGAGAGGATGGGGAGAATAAAGTGGGAAAGAACAGGATTTGGGGAGAAGGAACTGGGAAATACAGGGTTTGGGGAGAATGAACCGGGAAAAGGGTCAGGAAAAAGAGAGGATGGGGAGAATGAAGTGGAAAATACGGGATTTGAGGAGAATAAACTGGGAAATACGGGATTTGGGGAGAATGAACTGGGAAATACAGGATTTGGGGAGAATGAACTGGGAAATACAGGATTTGGGGAGAATGAAGTCGGAAATACAGGATTTGGGGAGAATTAACTGGGAAAGAACAGGATTTGGGGAGAATAAACTGGGAAAGAACAGGATTTGGGGAGAATAAACTGGGAAATACAGGATTTGGGGAACAAGGCGAGCGGCAGGGTTAGGGAAGGATTTGGGAGCAGCAGGAGCAAAGAGAGAAATGCAGGATTTGGGGAGAGCACAGGGAAATGCAGGATTTGGGGAGAGCACAGGGAAATGCAGGATCAAATCTCCCTCTCCGGAGGCAAAAATATCCTTTTCTGGGGACACAAATCTCATTTTCCGGGAACACAAATCAGACTCTCCGGGACACAAATCTCATTTTCCGAGGACGCAAATCTCCCTCTCCAGGTCCATCACCCCCTGCCCTCCCTGCCCAGCCCCTAGTTTAGTGTCCCCAGCCTGTCCCCACCTTTTTTCAGGTCATTGGGGTCGAATCCTCGCCCTGCCCGCCTGGGCACCATCCCGGCCGAGCTGACCAGGACGTTGTGCTTGGCTTGGTACCAGAAGTCGTGTCCGGTGGGAGGAACTTCGCACTCGTTCTCCCAGTTGCCCTTCAGCTCGAAGGTCTCTCCGTCCAGCAGCACGAAGCCACCTGGGGTGGGGGGTGACAAATCCGGGCGGGGGGTGTGCGAGGGGACTCGAGGAATGGGGATTTGGGGCGGGGAAATGGGGATTCGGGGCGGGGAAATGGGGATTCAGGCAGGAAAAATGGGGATTCGGGGCGGGGAAATGGGGATTTGGGGCGGGGAAATGGGGATTCCGGGCGGGGAAATGGGGATTCCGGGCGGGGAAATGGGGATTTGGGGCGGGGAAATGGGGATTTGAGCAGGGAAAATGAGGATTCGGGCAGGGAAATGGGGATTCCGGGCGGGGAAATGGGGATTCCGGGCGGGGAAATGGGGATTCCGGGCGGGGAAATGGGGATTCCAGCAGGAAATGCACCTTTGCCGTTGCCCGCAGCGTCTCCCATGTTGGCGATCAGGATGTCCCCGTTGGGCAGCGCTCGGGCCGTAGCCAGGTAACCCTTGTTGCACTTCCAGAAGACATCCGCGGGCTCAATCATCTGCAAAAATTAAAGCACAGAAAGCTTTGAACCTCTGCCTGCTCGGCGCCTTTCCCGGGATCGCCGAGCTGGGAAAACCCCCGGGAGGAAAACCCTCGGGATCGAACAGCCCAGCCCTGGACACTCCCTGGACACACCCTGGGCTTCCTTCCTTCCCGTCCCTTCCTTCTTTTTCCTTCTTACATTTTTCGTTTCCTCCTTTCCTCTTCCATCTTTCTTTCTTTCCTTCTGTCTGTCTGTGTTCCTTCCTTTCTTTCCTTTCCTTCCTTCTGTCCTTCTTTCTTTCTGCCTTTCTTTCCTTCTTTCTTTCTGTCTTTTTGTCTGTCTTTCCTTCTTTCCTTCCTTTCTTCTTTCGTTCTTCCTTCCCTCCTTTCTTTCCTTTCCTTCTTCTTTTCTCTCTCTCTCTCTCTATTTCTTTCTGCCTTTCTGCCTTTCCTTCTTTTCCTTCCTTCCTTCCTTCCTTCCTTCCTTCCTTCCTTCCTTCCTTCCTTCCTTCCTTCCTTCCTTCCTTCCTTCCTTCCTCTCCCTCTCTTTTTTCTGCCTTTCTGTCTTTCCTTCCTTCCTTCCTTTCTTTCCTCCCTCCCTTTCTTCCTTCCCTTCTTCCTTTCCTCCTTTCTCCCTCTCTATTTCTTTCTGTCCTTCCTTCCTTCTTTTCTGCTTTTCTCCTTTCTCTCCTTCTTTCTCTTTCTCTCTCTTCCTCTTTCCCTTTCCTTTCCCTCCTTCCTTTCCCTATTTCCCTTCCGTCCTTCGTTCCTTTTCCCTCCATCCCCTCTCCCTCTCCCCTTTCCCCTCCATCCCCTCTCCCTCTCCCCTTTCCCTCCATCCCCTCTCCCTCTCCCCTTTTCCCTCCATCCCCTCTCCCTCTCCCCTTTTCCCCTCCATCCCCTCTCCCTCTCCCTGTCCCTCACCTTGACGATGCGCGGCTCTCGGCACGGCGCTCCCACATCCACCACGTAGATCCGGGACGAGATGAGGCAGGGCAGCACCAGCTTGGTCCTCCTGGCCGCCGCGCTGCCCTCGAAGCAGCCGCAGCCGGGCAGAGCCCAGCCGGCGCAGTGCAGCTCGTCCTTGAGATTCGGCATGGGCAGCCGGTGGATCACCTGGGGGAACCGGAATGGGAACCGGGAGAACCGGGAATGAGGGATGGGGGAGACCCGGGAGAACCGGGAATGAGGGATGGGGGAGACCCGGGAGAACCGGGAATGAGGGATGGGAGAGACCCGGGAGAACCGGGAATGAGGGATGGGAGAGACCCGGGAGAACCGGGAATGAGGGATGGGAGAGACCCGGGAGAACCGGGAATGAGGGATGGGGGAGACCCGGGGGAACCGGGAATGAGCGATGGGGAGAGACCCGGGAGACCCGGGAATGAGCGATGGGAGAGACCCGGGAGAACCGGGAATGAGGGATGGGGGAGACCCGGGAGAACCGGGAATGAGGGATGGGAGAGACCCGGGAGAACCGGGAATGAGGGATGGGAGAGACCCGGGAGACCCGGGAATGAGGGATGGGAGAGACCCGGGGGAAGTGGGAATGGGAGATGGGAGAGACCGGAGGAACTGGGAATGAGACCCGGGAGAGACCCGGGAGAACTGGGAATGAGAGATGGGAGAGACCCGGGAGAACCGGGAATGAGGGATGGGAGAGACCCGGGGGAAGTGGGAATGGGAGATGGGGAGAGCTCCGGGAGAACCGGGAATGGGAGATGGGAGAGAGCCGGGAGAGCTCCGGGGGAACCGGGAATGAGCAGTGGGAGAGCCCCGGGGAAACCGGGAATGGGAACCGGGAGAGCTTCGTGAGAACCTGGAATGGGAACCGGGAATGAGAGATGGGAGCGGAACTGGGAATGAGCCCCGGGGGAACTCCGGGGGAAGTGGGAATGAGGGATGGGAGAGACCGGAGGAACTGGGAATGAGAGATGGGAGCAGAACCGGGACTGGGGCAAACCGGGCATTGCTGGCTCAGTAAAACCAGTAGCTCTCTGTACCTGCCCAGTAAACCCAGTATCCCCAGTAACACACTGTGCGTGGCCAGTAACCCCAGTAAGACCAGTATCACTCTGTACCTGCCCAGTAACCCCGGCAGCACATTTTACCTGCCCAGTCAGCCCAGTAACACACTGTACCTGCCCAGTCAGCCCAGTAATCCCAGTATCACACTGTACCTTTCCCAGTAACCCCAGTACCACTCTGTACCTGCCCAGAAACCCCAGTCAGCCCAGTATCACTGTACCTGCCCAGTAAGACCAGCAACCCTAGCAGCACACTGTACCTTTTCCAGTAAGCCCAGTATCACACTGTACCCATCCCAGTCAGCCCAGTAAGCCCAGTAAACCCAGTATCACACTGTACCTGGGCAGTCAGCCCAGTAAACCCAGTATCACTCTGTACCTTTCCCGGCAACCCCAGTATCACTCTGTACCTGCCCAGTAACCCCAGTAGCACACTGTACCTGCCCAGTCAGCCCAGTAACCCCAGTAACACACTGTACCTGCCCAGTCAGCCCAGTAACCCCAGTAACACACTGTACCTGCCCAGTCAGCCCAGTAACCCCAGTATCCCTCTATGCCTGCCCAGTCAGCCCAGTCAGCCCAGTAACCCCCGTCTGGCTCTGAACCTGGCCAGTAACCCCAGTATCACTCTGTACCTGGCCAGTAACCCCAGTAACCCCAGTATCCCTCTATACCTGCCCAGTAAGCCCAGTCAGCCCAGTAACCCCCGTCTGACTCTGTACCTGCCCAGTAACCCCAGTATCACTCTGTACCTGGCCAGTATCCCCAGTAACCCCAGCATCACTCTATACCTGCCCAGTAAGCCCAGTATCCCCAGTAACCCCAGTATCACTCCGTACCTGCCCAGTAAGCCCAGTATCACTCTGTACCTCCCCAGTCACCCCAGTAACCCCAGTCTCACTGTACCTGCCCAGTCATCCCAGCCACCCCAGTCACCCCAGTCACCCCAGTATCCCCACTATCCCCTCACCTGGCCGTAGTGGGCGGAGCGCGGGTTGAGGTCCACGGTGGCCAGGAAATCAGGCTGCTCGCTGCAGGTGCTGCGGTACGTGCAGGTCACGTAGGCCACCTCCTCCCGGGGCGCTGCGACACAAACCGCGCTCGGACCGCGCCGGGAGCCCGAGAGGGAGCCGAGAGACCCGAAATGGGAGCCGAGAGACTCGGGAGACCCGAAATGGGAGCCGAGAGACTCGGGAGACCCGAAATGGGGAGCTGAGAGACTCGGGAGACCCGAAATGGGAGCCGAGAGACTCGGGAAACCCGAAATGGGAGCCGAGAGACTCGGGAGACCCGAAATGGGACCCGAGAGCAGCCGGGAGACCCGAAAAAGGGACCCGAGAGTATCGGGAAACACTAAAAGGGACCCGAGAGCATCGGGAATCCTAGAAAAGGCACTCGAGAGCCTCGGGAAACCCGAAAATGGGACCCGAGAGACTCGGAAAACACGAAAAAGGGAGCGGAGAGCAGCCGGGAAACCCAAACAAGGGAGCCGAACCTCCCAAAAACCCAAACAAGGGACACGAAAGGCTCCGGGAAACCCAAAAAAAGGACCCGAAAGCCTCCCGGGAAAGGCGGGAATGGATTTCGGAGGCTGCGATTGCCTCCGGCTGCCCCGGGCGGCCCTGGGGAGCTGCTGGGGCAGGAAGGGCAGAGGGGAATGTGCGGGGAATTGTCCGGTGGGAAGGGAGGGAGGAGCTCGGGGAGATCCCAAAATCCCAAAAATCTAGGGAATTGTCCGGTGGGAAGGGAGGGAGGAGCTCGGGGAGATCCCAAAATCCCCAAATTGCAGGGAATTGTCCGGTGGGAAGGGAGGGAGGAGCTCGGGGAGATCCCAAAATCCCCAAATTGCAGGGAATTGTCCGGTGGGAAGGGGAGGGAGGAGCTCGGGGAGATCCCAAAATCCCCAAATTGCAGGGAATTGTCCCGGTGGGGAAGGAAAGGAGGAGCTCGGCAGGAGCGCTGAGCTAGCGGGGATCCTCAAATCCCCAAATTCTCCCCATTCCAGAGGTTCCCAGGGAATTGTCCCGATGGGAAAATTCCTTCTTCCCGTATGGGGAATGAAGGAAGGAGCTCGACACGGACGCTGAGCGCAGGGAAATCCCAAAATTCTACTCATTCCAGGGAATTGTCCCGGTGGGAAGGAAGGGAGGAGCTCGACATGAACGCCGAGCTCAGGGAAATCCCAAAATCCCCAAATTCTCCCCATTCCAGTGAATTCTCCCGGTGGGAAGGAAGGAAGGAGCTCAACATGAACGCCGAGCTCAGGGAAATCCCAAAATCCCCAAATTCTCCCCATTCCAGGGAATTCTCCCGACGGGGAGGGAAGGAAGGAGCTCAACACGAACGCTGAGCTCGGGGAAATCCCAAAATCCCCAAATCCTGCCCATCCCAGCCCCAGTCCCGCCCCGCTCGCAGCACTCGCCTTTCAGCGGCTCGGGGCACGAGGGGTAATCGTAGCACTGAGCTCTGCATCTGTCTGGGGGACAGAGGGGACACGTCAGCCCGGGGGGACACGGATGGGATTTGGGATTGGGGATTTGGGATCAATGGGATGGGGACAGAGGGGACACGTCAGCCCGGGGGGACACGGATGGGATTGGGATTATGGGATAATGGGATAATGGGATGGGGACAGAGGGGACACGTCAGCCCGGGGGGACACGGATGGGATTGGGATTGGGGATAATGGGATTTGGGATCATGGGATGGGATAATGGGATGGGGACAGAGGGGACACGTCAGCCCGGGGGGACACGGATGGGATTTGGGATTGGGGATTTGGGATCAATGGGATGGGGACAGAGGGGACACGTCAGCCCGGGGGGACACGGATGGGATTTGGGATTGGGGATAATGGGATTTGGGATCATGGGATGGGGACAGAGGGGACACGTCAGCCCGGGGGGACACGGATGGGATTTGGGATTTGGGATCATGGGATCAATGGGATGGGGACAGAGGGGACACGTCAGCCCGGGGGGACACGGATGGGATTTGGGATTTGGGATCATGGGATCAATGGGATGGGGACAGAGGGGACACGTCAGCCCGGGGGGACACGGATGGGATTGGGATTTGGGATTGGGGATTGGGGATAATGGGATCAATGGGATGGGGACAGAGGGGACACGTCAGCCCGGGGGGACACGGATGGGATTGGGGATTTGGGATTTGGGATTTGGAATCATGGGATCAATGGGATGGGGACAGAGGGGGACACGTCAGCCCGGGGGACACGGATGGGATTTGGGATTTGGGATAATGGGATCAATGGGATGGGGACAGAGGGGACACGTCAGCCCGGGGGGACACGGATGGGATTTGGGATTTGGGATAATGGGATTTGGGATCATGGGATGGGATAATGGGATGGGGACAGAGGGGACACGTCAGCCCGGGGGGGACACGGATGGGATTTGGGATTGGGGATAATGGGATAATGGGGTGGGGACAGAGGGGACACGTCAGCCCGGGGGGACACGGATGGGATTGGGGATTTGGGATCATGGGATAATGGGATTTGGGATGGGATAATGGGATGGGATTTGGGATGGGGTGGGATCAATGGGATCAGTGGGATGGGGACAGAGGACACACGTGAGCCTGGGGGGACACGGCTGGGATTTGGGATTGGGGATTTGGGATCAATGGGATGGGGACAGAGGGGGACACGTCAGCCCGGGGGACACGGATGGGATTGGGGATTTGGGATCATGGGATAATGGGATTTGGGATGGGATAATGGGATGGGATTTGGGATGGGGTGGGATCAATGGGATCAGTGGGATGGGGACAGAGGACACACGTGAGCCTGGGGGGACACGGCTGGGATTTGGGATTGGGGATCATGGGATAATGGAATTTGGGATGGGGTGGGATCAATGGGATCCATGGGATCAGTGGGATGGGGACAGAGGGGACACGTGAGCCTGGCTTTGTCCCACGGCTGGGATTTGGGATTTGGGATTGGGGATCATGGGATTTGGGATGGGATAATGGGATGGGATTTGGGATCAATAGGATTAATGGGATGGGGACAGAACTGTCACCAGAGCCAGGATGGGACAGAAGCTCCAGCAGGGAAAATCCCTCTGGATCCCCTGGAGTAGGGAAAGGGACAGAGCTGTCCCCAGAGCCGGGATGGGGACAAAGGTGTCACCCAGAGCTGGGATGGGTGATTCTCTGATGGAAACTCCAGCAGAGAAAATCCCTCTGCTTCCTGAATTCCCCTGAGCAGGGATGGGGACAGAGCTGGGATGGGATGGGGACAGAGCTGTCACCAGAGCCAGGATGGGACAGAAGCTCCAGCAAGGAAAATCCCTCTGGATCCTCTGGAGCAGGGATGGGACAGAGCTGTCATCCAGAACCGGGACAGGATGGGGACAGAGCTGTCACCAGAGCCAGGATGGGACGGAAGCTCCAGCAGGAAAATCCCTCTGGATCCTCTGGAGCAGGAATGGGGACAGAGCTGGGATGGGATGGGATGGTGACAGAGCTGCCACCAGAGCCAGGATGGGGACAGAGCTGTCACCCAGAGCCAGGACAGGATGGAAACTCCAGCAGGGAAAATCCCTCTGGATCCCCTGGAGCAGGGATGGGGACAGAGCTGGGATGGGATCAATGGGATCAATGGGATTTGGGATGGTGACAGAGCTGTCCCCAGAGCCAGCAGTCACTCCACGACTCCTTACCCATTGGTGGAGCTTTGGGGTCTCAGTGCTGATGGGATTTTGGGATGGGATTTGGGACGGGATGGGACGGGATGGGGACAGAGTTCCGGGGCTCCCTTACCCATGGCTGAAGCTTTGGCTGTCGCTGCTGCCTGAAGCCGAGCTGAGCTGATCCGATCCGAGCTGATCCGAGCCGAGCCGAGCCGAGCCGTGCCTTCCCCGGCTGCCCGCGGGGTTTTTATCGCTGCCCGAGGGCGGCTCAGCGCGGCCCAGCCCAGGGAGGAGCTGCCCGTGGCTCGGAGCTGCCAGCGCCCAGCTGCGGCTTCTGGCCGCCTGTGCCAAATCTGCGGCCAGATCTGCTGCTGCCTGCAGCTCTGCCCAGCCAGCGCCCCGAAAACCCCAAATCAACCATCCCAAATCAGCCCGAATCATCCCAAATCTGCTGCTGCCTGCAGCTCTGCCCAGCCAGCGCCCTGAAAACCCCAAATCAACCATCCCAAATCAGCCAAAGGATCCCAGATCTGCTGCTGCCTGCAGCTCTGCCCAGCCAGCGCCCGAAAACCCCAAATCAACCATCCCAAATCAGCCAAAGGATCCCAAATCTGCTGCTGCCTGCAGCTCTGCCCGCAGCCAGAGACCTACAGCCCTGGAGAACCCCAAATAAATCATCCCAAATCATCCCAAATCAGCCCCAATGATCCCGAATGATCCCAAATCTGCTGCTGCCTGCAGCTCTGCCCAGCCAGCGCCCTACAGTCCTGGAGAACCCCAAATCAATCATCCCAAATCAGCCCAAATGATCCCAAATCCCAGAGCAGCTCAGCCCGCAGCCAGCGCCTCGCCCCGAGTCCTGGAGAACCCCAAATCATCCCAAATAATTCATCTCAAATCATCCCAAATCCTCCCAAATAAATCATCCCAAATCATCCCAAATCATCCTAAATCCCAGGGCAGCTCAGCACGCTGTGTTCCACAGGGAAAAGCTGCTCAGGAGCCTTGGGCTGATCCCGAATAATCCCAAATGATCCCGAATGACCCTGAATGCTCCCAAATAATCCCAAATAATCCCAAATGATCCCAAATTTCAGCCCAGGGCAGCAGCCTCAGCCCCACAGCAGCTCCAGGCACGGCAAGGGCTGAACCTGCGGGGAACCTTTGGGATCCTGAGATCTGGATGGAGAGAATTCCTGATCCCAATGATGATCCCAAGGGTTCTCAGGCATCCTGAGATCCCAGATGGGAGAGAATTCCCGATCCCAATGGTGATCCCAAGGAAAATTTGGGGATCCTGAGATCTGGATGGGAGAGAATTCCCTGATCCTAATGGTGATCCCAAGGAACCTTTGGGATCCCAATCCCAATCCCGATGATCCCATTGGTGATCCCAATCCTGATGACCCCATTGATGATCTCAATCCCAATCCCAATGATGATCCCAGGGATGATCCCAATCCCAATCCCGATGACCCTATTGATGATCCCAATCCCAATCCCAATGATGATCCCAGGGATGATCCCAATCCCAATCCCGATGACCCTATTGATGATCCCAATCCCAAACCCAATCCCAATCCCAATCCCGATGATCCCAGGGATGATCCCAATCCCAATCCCAATGATGATCCCAGGGATGATCCCAACTCTCCCTGCCACCCCTGAGGTCCCAGCATTTCCCATCCCCAGATGGAGACCCTCTGTGAGCCAGGAGTGTCACCATGTACTGTCCCCAACCCTCTGGGTCACATGAGTGTCACCATGGGTGTCCCCAACCCTCTGGGCCAGGAGTGTCACCACTTGGACTGTCACCTACCCTCTGGGTCACAGAATGTCACCCCCAAGTGTCCCCAACCCTCTGGGCCAGGAGTGTCACCATGGAATGTCACCTACCCTCTGGGTCACAGAGTGTCACCATGGAGTGTCCCCAGCCCTCTGGTCACCCCCAAGTGTCCCCAACCCTCTGGGTCTGGGATTGTCACTGCCAGGTGCCCCAACCCTCTGGGACAGGAATGTCACCACGGAGTGTCCCCAACCCTCTGGGTCTGGGATTGTCACCTCCAAGTGTCCCCAACCCTCTGGGGCAGGAGTGTCACCATGGACTGTCCCCAACCCTCTGGGACAGGGACTGTCACCCCCAAGTGTCCCCAACGCTCTGGGTCACAGAGTGTCACCATGGACTGTCCCCAACTCCCTCTGGGACAGGGAATGTCACCCCCAAGTGTCCCCAACCCTCTGGGTCACAGAGTGTCTACCATGGACTGTCCCCAATGCTCTGGTCACCCCCAGTGTCCCCAACGCTCTGGATCACAGAGTGTCCCACCATGGACCCTCCCCAACCCTCTGGTCACCCCAAGTGTCCCCAACCCTCCGGGACAGTCACTGCTGTTCCCAAATTTGGGGGAGGCTGACCCCGAGCTCTGTCCCATTCCCTCTCTGACAATTCCCACCGGGAATCTCTTTCAGGAATTTCGGGAATTTGGGGAATTTCGGGAATTTGGGGAATTTCAGGATTTGCTGAGCCGAGCCGGACCAGGCTGTGTCCCCAGCGCTGTCCCCGCGCCCCTCATTCCAGCTGCTCATTAGCCAGCTGGCTAAGTTAGCCCCGCTGCCCCCCATTAGCCAGCTCGCTGATTAACCTCCCCTCATTAGGCAGCTCGTTAATCAGCCGCCCCTCATTAGCGAGCCGCGCTGCTCGCGGTGGCTTCCCTGGTGACGTCGCTGCGCTCCGCCCTGCCCCAGCGCGCCTGTCGCGATACAGTCGCGATAAGGGAGAGAAGATCGCGATAAAATCGAGATAAATAGTGATAGGAGGGAGGAGCTCGTGGTTCTCCGGATTTTGGGTTCCAAATCCCAAGGGATTTAGTTGAAATTAGAAAAATTATTTATTTTATTTTATTTTATTTTTTTATTATTTTATTTTTTTTTTTATTTTATTTATTTTATTTAATTTTTATTTTTATTGTTATTATTTTATATTTATTTTATTATTTTATTATTTTATTTTATTTTTTATAACCATACTAATAATAGCATTATTAGTATTATTAGTATCTTGTACTTTAGTATTATTATTATATTTAGTTAGTTATTTGAAATAAGGAAAATTTTATTATTATTATTATTATTATTTAATCACGATTTTATTTTTTTTATTGTAGTAGCATTAGTATTAATATTATTT
>JAKEPQ010000118.1:0-15622 GCA_024500445.1 Entomyzon cyanotis | reverse complement strand
CAATCAATCAATCCCTCATCCCGACTGGGAAATCCAATCCCAGCAGGGCAGGAATAAAAAGCCAAAAAGTTCCTTAAAACCTAAAAAAAAGGATTTTCAGCTGCTGGAAGAATTTTATTCTGAAATTTTGATTTTTTTAATCGGGAAATGAAATGATTTTTGGATAATCTGCTGAAAAATCAGAATTTAGGGAATCAGGAAAAAGGGAATTGAGGAGAAAAGAAGGGAAAATGATGGAAAATGACATCAGGTGAGTTTTCTAGTGGAAAATTCTGATTTTTTAATGGAAAAACACCCCAAAAAAAGATGGAAAAATATCAGAAAATGACATCTTTTGGGAAAAAAGTGCCAAAAAATCCTCAAAACCCTGAAAAAAATAAAGGATTTTCAGCTGCTGGAAGAATTTTATTCTGCAATTCTGATTTTTTATCAAGAAACGACAAAAGGAAAGGAAATAATTCTTGATAATCTGCTGGGAAATGGGAATTTAGGGAGTGGAAAAAGGGAATTGAGGAGAAAAAGTGGGGGAAATGGTAAAAAATGGGATAAATCCTGAATTTTCAAGGAATAAATCCCAAAATTCCAAGGAATAAATCCCAACTTTTTCAAGGAATAAATCCTGAAATTCCAAGGAATAAATCCCAAAATTCCAAGGAATAAATCCCAAATTTCCTGGGGATAAATCCCAAAATTCCAAAGAATAAATCCCGAATTCCCAAAGTATAAATTCTGAATTCTCGAGGAATAAATCCCAAATTTCTGAGAGATAAATCCCAGAATTTCCAGGGAATAAATCCCAAATTTTCCAAGGAATAAATCCCAAATTCCTGGGGATAAATCCCAAATTTCCAAGGAAAAAATCCCAAAATTCCAAGGAATAAATCCCAGAACTCCCAAGGAATAAATCCCAAAATTCCAAGGAATAAATCCCGAATTTTCCAAGGGATAAAACCTGAATTTCCAAGGAATAAATCCCAGAACTCCCTAGGAATAAATCCTGAATTTCCTGGGGATAAATCCCAAATTTTCCAAGGGATAAAACCTGAATTTCTGATGGATAAATCCTGAATTTCTGAAGAAATAAATCTCGAAATTCCAAGGAATAAATCCCGAGTTCCTGAGGGATAAATCCCAAATTTCCCAATGGATAAATCCCAGAACTCCCAAGGAATAAATCCCGAAATTCCAGGGAATAAATCCCAAATTTTCCTGGGGATAAATCCCAAAATTCCAAGGAATAAATCCCAGAACTCCCAAGGAATAAATCCCAAAATTCCAAGGAATAAATCCCGAATTTTCCAAGGGATAAAACCTGAATTTCCAAGGAATAAATCCCGAAATTCCAAGGAATAAATCCCAGAACTCCCAAGGAATAAATCCCAAATTTTCCTAGGGATAAATCCTGAATTTCCTGGGGATAAAGTCCGAATTTCTGAGGGATAAATCCTGGAATTCTGAGGGATAAATCCTGAATTTCTGAAGGAATAAATCTCGAAATTCCAAGGAATAAATCCCAAAATTCCCAGGAATAAATCCTGAAATTCTGAGAGATAAATCCCAGAATTTCCAACGAATATATCCTGAAATTCCAAGGAATAAATCCCAAATTCCCTGATGGATAAATCCCAAAATTCCAAGGAATAAATCCCAAATTCTACAGAATAAATCCTGAAATTCCAGGGAATAAATCCCGAAATTCCAAGGAATAAATCCCAAATTTCTGAGAGATAAATCCCAGAATTACAAGGAATAAATCCCGAATTCCCAAGGGATAAATCCCGAATTTCCAAGGAATAAATCCCAAATTGCCTGATGGATAAATCCCGAATTTTCCAAGGAATAAATCCCGAAATTCCAAGGAATAAATCCCAGAACTCCCAAGGAATAAATCCCAAATTTCCAAGGAATAAATCCCAAATTTCCAAGGTACAAATCCCGAAATTCCAGGGAATAAATCCCGAATTCCTGAGGGATAAATCCCAGAACTCCCCAAGGAATAAATCCCGAAATTCCAAGGAATAAATCCCGAAATTCCAGGGAATAAATCCCAAATTTCTTGGGGATAAATCCCAAATTTTCCAAGGACTGAATCTCGAAATTCCAAGGAATAAATCCTGAATTCTCAAGGGATAAATCCCGAATTTCCAAGGAATAAATCCCGAAATTCCACGGAATAAATCCCGAAATTCCAAGGGATAAATCCCGAATTTCTGAGTAATGAATCCCAAATTTTCCCGGGATAAATCCCGCATTTTCCCAGGATAAATCCCGAATTTCTGAGTAATGAATCCCAAATTTTCCCGGGATAAATCCCACATTTTCCCGGGATAAATCCCGCATTTCAGAGCCAGATATCGGAGGTGCAATCCCCGCCGGGGTACCGGATCTCGTGGGCCAAGGCAGGACCGGCCGGCTCTTTCCCAAAATCCACCAGAAATTTGGGATTTAGGGACAAACCGCCCCGCGAGGTGTCGGCGTCCAGCTGCAGCAGAACGGAGCCTTCCCTGGGGAAATATTGGGGAAATTATTGGGAATGTTGGGAAAAATTATTGGGAAAATTATTGGGAAAATTATTGGGGATGTTGGGAAAAATTGGGGAAAATTGGGAAAGTTATTGGGAAAATTATTGGGAATGTTGGGAAAAATTATTGGGAAAAATTATTGGGAAATTATTGGGAAAATTGGGGAAAATTGGGAAAAATTATTGGGAAAATTATTGGGAATGTTGGGAAAATTATTGGGAAAAATTATTGGGAAAATTATTGGGAATGTTGGGAAAAATTATTGGGAAAAATTGGGAAAATTATTGGGAAAATTATTGGGAATGTTGGGAAAATTATTGGGAAAAATTATTGGGAAAATTATTGGGAATGTTGGGAAAATTATTGGGAAAATTATTGGGAAAATTATTGGGAAATGTTGGGAAAAATTGGGAAAAATTGGGAAAATTATTGGGAAAATTATTGGGAATATTGGGAAATGTTGGGAAAATTATTGGGAAAATTATTGGGAAAATTATTGGGAATGTTGGGAAATGTTGGGAAAATTATTGGGAAAATTATTGGGAAAATTATTGGGAATGTTGGGAAAAATTGGGAAAATTATTGGGAAAATTATTGGGAATGTTGGGAAAAATTGGGGAAAAGGGTGGGGAAAATAGTGGGAAAAAATATTGGGAAAATTGGGAAAAATTATTGGGAAATGTTGGGAAAATTATTGGGAAAAATTGGGAAAATTATTGGGAAAATTATTGGGGATGTTGGGAAAAATTGGGGAAAAGGGTGGGGAAAATAGTGGGAAAAAATATTGGGAAAATTGGGAAAAATTATTGGGAAATGTTGGGAAAATTATTGGGAAAATTATTGGGGAATGTTGGGAAATGTTGGGAAAAATTGGGAAAATTATTGGGAATGTTGGGAGAAATTGGGAAAAAGGGTGGGGAAAAAATATTGGGAAAATTGGGAAAAATTATTGGGAAATGTTGGGAATGTTGGGAAATGTTGGGAAAATTATTGGGAAAAATTATTGGGAAAAATTATTGGGAATGTTGGGAAAAATTGGGGAAAAGGGTGGGGAAAATAGTGGGAAAAAATATTGGGAAAATTGGGAAAAATTATTGGGAAATGTTGGGAAAATTATTGGGAAAATTATTGGGGAATGTTGGGAAATGTTGGGAAAATTATTGGGAAAATTATTGGGAAATTATTGGGAATGTTGGGAAATGTTGGGAAAATTATTGGGAAAATTATTGGGAAAATTATTGGGAATGTTGGGAAATGTTGGGGAAAAGGATGGGGAAAATACTGGGAAAAAATATTGGGAAAATTGGGAAAAATTATTGGGAAATGTTGGGAAAATTATTGGGAAAATTATTGGGGAATGTTGGGAAAATTATTGGGAAAATTATTGGGAAAATTATTGGGGAATGTTGGGAAAATTATTGGGAAAATTATTGGGAAAATTATTGGGAATGTTGGGAAAAATTGGGAAAAAGGGTGGGAAAAATAGTGGGAAAAAATATTGGGAAAGTTATTGGGAAAAATTATTGGGAAATGTTGGGAAAATTATTGGGAAAAATTATTGGGGAATGTTGGGAAATGTTGGGAAAATTATTGGGAAAATTATTGGGGAATGTTGGGAAAAATTATTGGGAAAAGTTAGGAAATATTGGGGAAAAGGGTGGGAAAAATAGTGGGAGAAATTATTGGGGAAAATTATTGGGGAAAATTATTGGGAAAAATTGGGAAATAGTGGGAAAAATTGGGAAATATTGGGGGAAAAATGGGAAAAGTGTGGGAAAAGTGTGGGAAAATTATTGGGGAAAATTGGGAAATGGTGTGGGAAAAATTGGGGGAAAAGGGTGGGAAAAGAGGGTGGGAAAAATTGGGGAAAAGGGTGGGAAAAATTGGGAAAAATTGGGATAAAGTGTGGGAAAAAATGTGGAAATTTGGGAAAAAGGGTGGGAAAAATTGGGAAATGTTGGGGAAAATTGGGAAATGTTGGGAAATATTGGGAAAAAGTAAAAATTGGGAAAAATTGGAATAAAGTGGGGGGGAAATTGGGGAAAATTGGGAAAAATTGGGAAAAAGTGGGGAAAATTGGGAAATATTGGGAAAAAGTGGGGAAAATAGGGAAAAATTGGGGAAAAGAGTGGGAAAAATAGTGGGAGAAATTATTGGGGAAAATTATTGGGAAAAATTATTGGGAAAAATTATTGGGAAATGGTGTGGGAAAAATTGGGGAAAAGGGTGGGAAAAATTGGGATAAAGTGAGGGGAAAAAGTGGGGAAAATTGGGAAAAAGGTGGGAAAAATAGTGGGAAAAATTATTGGGGAAAATTGGGGAAGAAATGTTGGGAAAATTATTGGGGAAAAAGGGTGGGAAAATGTGGGGAAAATTGGGAAAATTATTGGGAAAATTATTGGGAAGGGAAAGGGTGGGAAAAATTGGGGAAAATTGTAGGAAAAAAATGGGGAAAATATTGGGAAAAAGGGTGGGAAAAATTGGAATAAAGTGGGGGGAAAGATTGGGGAAAATTGGGAAAAATTGGGGAAAAGGGTGGGAAAAATTGGGAATGTTAAAAATTTATGGCAATAGCTAATAATAGGTAACAATAATCAATAACTCCTCACGGACCATGTTGGGAAACTGTCTGGGCAGAAAGGAGTTGGTGACATAAAGTCTTTCCAATCAAAATCAAAATTAATAACCAATAATCGATAATCAATAATGGATAATAATACTGGGAATCAATAACTGCTCCCGGACCATGTCGGGAGAACTGTTGCCCGGCAGAACAGGGAGTTGGGAAATGTTGGGAAAATTATTGGGAAAATTATTGGGAAAAATTATTGGGAATGTTGGGAAAAATTGGGGAAAAGGGTGGGGAAAATAGTGGGAAAAAATATTGGGAAAGTTGGGAAAAATTATTGGGAAAAATTATTGGGAATGTTGGGAAAAATTATTGGGAAAATTATTGTGGAATGTTGGGAAATGGTGTGGGAAAAATTGGAAAAAAGGGTGGGAAAAATGTGAAAAATTGGGGAAAAGAATGGGAAAAATAGTGGAAGAAATTATTGGGGAAAATTATTGGGAAAAATTATTGGGAAAAATTGGGAAATGGTGTGGGAAAAATTGGGGAAAAGGGTGGGAAAAGACGGTGGGAAAAAATATTGGGAAAATTGGGAAAAATTATTGGGAAATGTTGGGAAATGTTGGGAAAATTATTGGGAAAATTATTGGGGAAAATGATTGGGAAATGTTCGGAAAAATTATTGGGAAAAGTTAGGAAATATTGGGGGAAAAGGGTGGGAAAAATAGTGGGAGAAATTATTGGGGAAAATTATTGGGGAAAATTATTGGGAAAAATTGGGAAATAGTGGGAAAAATTGGGAAATATTGGGGGAAAAATGGGAAAAGTGTGGGAAAAGTGTGGGAAAATTATTGGGGAAAATTGGGAAATGGTGTGGGAAAAATTGGGGAAAAGGGTGGGAAAAGAGGGTGGGAAAAATTGGGGAAAAGGGTGGGAAAAATTGGGAAAAATTGGAATGAAGTGTGGGAAAAAATGTGGAAATTTGGGAAAAAGGGTGGGAAAAATTGGGAAATGTTGGGGAAAATTGGGAAATGTTGGGAAATATTGGGAAAAAGTAAAAATTGGGAAAAATTGGAATAAAGTGGGGGGGGGGGAAATTGGGGAAAATTGGGAAAAATTGGGAAAAAGTGGGGAAAATTGGGAAATATTGGGAAAAAGTGGGGAAAATAGGGAAAAATTGGGGAAAAGAATGGGAAAAATAGTGGGAGAAATTATTGGGGAAAATTATTGGGAAAAATTATTGGGAAAAATTATTGGGAAATGGTGTGGGAAAAATTGGGGAAAAGGGTGGGAAAAATTGGAATAAAGTGAGGGGAAAAAAGTGGGGAAAATTGGGAAAAAGGGTGGGAAAAATAGTGGGAAAAATTATTGGGGAAAATTGGGGAAAAAGGGTGGGAAAAAGTGTGGGGAAAATTGGGAAAAATTGGGAAATATCGGGAAAAAGGGTGGGAAAAATTGGGGAAAAGTGTAGGGAAAAAATGGGGAAAATAGGGAAAAAGGGTGGGAAAAATTGGAATAAAGTGGGGGGAAAGATTGGGGAAAATTGGGAAAAATTGGGGAAAAGGGTGGGAAAAATTGGCTTTTCCCAATCAATAATCAATAATCAATAACGATAATAAATAACTGATAATCAATAACTCCTCACTGGACCATGTCAGGGTAGAACTGTCTGTCCCAGGCACTGAACAGAGAGTTGGTGACATAAAGTCTTTTCCCAATCAATAATCAATAATCAATAATCAATAATCAATAACCGATAATCAATAACTCCTCACCGACCATGTCGGGGTAGAACTGTCTGTCCCAGGCACTGAACAGAGAGTTGGTGACATAAAGTCTTTTCCCAATCAATAATCAATAATCAATAATCAATAATCAATAACCGATAATCAATAACTCCTCACCGGACCATGTCGGGGTAGAACTGTCTGTCCCAGGCACTGAACAGAGAGTTGGTGACATAAAGTCTTTTCCCAATCAATAATCAATAATCAATAATCGATAATAAATAACTGATAATCAATAACTCCTCACTGGACCATGTCGGGGTAGAACTGTCTGTCCCAGGCACTGAACAGAGAGTTGGTGACATAAAGTCTTTTCCCAATCAATCCCAATCAATAATCAATAATCAATAATCAATAACCGATAATCAATAACTCCTCACCGGACCATGTCGGGGTAGAACTGTCTGTCCCAGGCACTGAACAGAGAGTTGGTGACATAAAGTCTTTTCCCAATCAATAATCAATAATCAATAATCGATAATCAATAATCAATAATCGATAATAAATAACTGATAATCAATAACTCCTCACCGGACCATGTCGGGGTAGAACTGTCTGTCCCAGGCACTGAACAGAGAGTTGGTGACATAAAGTCTTTTCCCAATCAATAATCAATAATCAATAATCGATAATAAATAACTGATAATCAATAACTCCTCACTGGACCATGTTGGGGTAGAACTGTCTGTCCCAGGCACTGAACAGAGAGTTGGTGACATAAAGTCTTTTCCCATCCAGGCTGAGCTGCAGCATTTGGGGACCTCCTGGGATCTTCCTGCCCTGAAATTGGGAAATTTGGGGAATTTGGGAAATTTTTTGGGAATTTTTGGGAATTTTGGGGAAATTGGGGGGAAATTTGGGGAAATTTTGGGGACATTTTGGGAAATTTTGGGGAATTTTGGGGGAAATTTTGGGGGAATTTGGGGGAATTTGGGGGGAAATTTTGGGAAATTTGGGGGGAATTTTGGGTAAATTGGGGAAATTTTGAGGAAATTTCAGGAAATTTGGGGAAATTTTCGGGAATTTAGGGAAATTTTGGGATATATGGGGAAATTTGGAGAAATTTGGGGAAATTTTGGGGAATTTTGGGAAATTTTGGGAAATTTGGGGATATTTTGGGAAATTTTGGGGAAATTTTGGGGGAATTTGGGGGGAAATTTGGGGGGAAATTTGGGGGGGAATTTGGGGGAATTTTGGGGGAATTTTGGGAAATTTTGGGGAAATTTTGGGAAATTTTGGGGAAATTGGGGGAAATTTTGGGGAATTTTGGGAAATTTTGGGAAATTTTGGAAAATTTTGGGGAAATTTGGGGGATATTTGGAGGAAATTTGGGGGAATTTCAGGAAATTTTTTTGAAATTTGGGGCAATTTGGGGAAATTTTCGGGAATTTGGGGAAATTTTGGGATATATGGGGAAATTTGGAGAAATTTGGGGAAATTTTGGGGAAATTTTGGGGAAATTTTGGGAAATTTTGGGGAAATTTTGGGGGAAATTTTGGGGAATTTTGGGGAAATTTTGGGAAAATTTGGGAAAATTTTGGGGAAATTTGGGGAAATTTTGAGGAAATTTGGGGGAATTGGGGGAAATTTTGGGGAAATTTGGGGAAATTGGGGGAAATTTTGGGGAATTTTGGGAAATTTTGGGAAATTTTGGGGAAATTTTGGGGAAATTTGGGGAAATTTTGGGGGAATTGTGGGAAATTGTGGGGAATTTTGGGGGAAATTGGGGGGAAATTTGGGGAAATTTTGGGAAATTTGGGGATATTTTGGGAAATTTTGGGGAAATTTTGGGGGAATTGTGGGAAATTGTGGGGAATTTTGGGGGAAATTGGGGGAAATTTGGGGGAAATTTTTGGGAAATTTGGGGATATTTTGGGAAATTTTGGGAAATTTTGGAAATTTTTGGGAAATTTTGGGAAATTTTGGGGGAAATTTTGGGGGAAATTTTGGGTAAATTGGGGACATTTTGAGGAAATTTGGGGAAATTGGGGGGAAATTTTGGGGGGAATTTGGGGGGAAATTTTGGGGGAATTTTGGGAAATTTTGGGGGAATTGGGGAAATTTTGGGGAAATTTTGGGAAATTTGGGGATATTTTGGGAAAATTTGGGGAAATTTGGGAATTTTTGGGGAAATTGGGGAAATTTTGAGGAAATTTGGGGGGGAAATTGGGGGAAATTGGGGGAAATTTTGGGGGGAAATTTTGGGAAATTTTGGGGGAAATTGTGGGAAAATTTGGGGGAAATTGTGGGAAATTGTGGGGAATTTTGGGAAATTTGGGGGAAATTTTGGGGGAATTGGGGAAATTTTGGGGAAATTTTGGGGAAATTTGGGGGAAATTGGGGGGAATTTTGGGAAATTTTGGGAAATTTTGGGGAAATTTGGGGAAAGAGGTGTTGGGGGATGGAAAATATGGGATTTTGGGGGAAAATATGGGATTTGGGGTGGAAAATATGGGATTTTGGGTGGAAAATCTGGGAAATTTTGGGGAAATTTGGGGAAATTTTGGGGAAATTTTGGGGAAAGAGTTGTTGGGGGGGTGGAAAATATGAGATTTTGGGGTGAAAAATATGGGAAATTTTGGGAAATTTTTGGGATTTTTGGGGAAATTTTGGGGAATTTGGGGAAATTTTGGGGAAAGAGGTGTTGGGGATGGAAAATATGGGATTTTGGGTGAAAAATATGGGATTTGGGGTGGAAAATATGGGATTTTGGGTGGAAAATATGGGAAATTTGGGAAATTTTGGGAAAAGAGGTGTTGGGGGATGGAAAATGTGGGATTTTGGAGTGGAAAATGTGGGATTGTGGGGTGGAAATTTGGGGAAATTTGGGAAATCTTGGGAAAATTTGGGAAATTTTGGGGAAAGAGGTGTCGGGGGATGGAAAATCTGGGATTTGGGGTGGAAAATACTTAATCTGGGGGGAAAAATGGGAATTTTTGTGCTGGAGATGGGATTGGGGGAAGAGTTGGGATCAAGGGGAGAATGAAGGACAAAAGATTTGGAATTTTCTGGAATTTTTTAATGGGAATTTTAGGAATTGTTATGGTTGGAGAAATCACCAAATGCAAGTAGAGTCAACCAGGGAATGAAGGATGAAAGATTTGGAATTTTTTGGGATTTTCTGGGAGTTTTTCATGGGATTTTGGGATCATGAAGGTTGGGAATTTTGGGAATGTCACCTGGAGTTTGGATTTGAGGATTGAAACTTCGAAATGGAAAAAAAAAATTGAATTCTTTGGGGATTTTGAGGATGGAAATGTGGGAAATTGGGGAAATTTGGGAAGAAAATTTGGGAAGAAAATTTGGGAAGAAAATTCCAAATTTTGGGAAGGAAATTTGGGAAGGGAATTGGGAATTTTGGGAATGTCACCTGGACAAAGCAAGGCTCAGGCTGATTCTGCAATTCCTGATCTTCCAGAACTTTCACTGCTCCTCCCCTGGCGATGCTGCCGCCCAGGAAAACCTGGAAATCCAGGAAAATTTGGGAATTCCCAAGGGAAAATGGGATTTATAGCAATTAAATAGGTTTTCCAACAATTGATCTGAATTTAAGAGTTTGGGAAATTTTGTGGAATTTTTGAGAATGAAAATTAAAATAAAAATTAAAATGAAAATTAAAATGAAAATTAAAAACGAAAATTAAAATGAAAATTAAAATGAAAATAAAAGCAATTGAATGAAAATGAAAATGAAATGAAAATGAAATTTAAAATGAAACTAAAAATGAATGAAAATTAAACTGAAAATTAAATTAAAAAGAAATAAAAATTGAATTAAGTATAAATTAAAAATAAATTAGAATGAAATTAAAAATAAATTAAATATAAGTTAAAAATAAATTAGAATAAAATTTGAAATAAATTAAAATTAAGCTTAAATTAATTTAAAAATAAATTAAAATAAAAAATAAAATAAAATAAAATAAAATTTAAAATTAATTAAAAAGAAATTAAAATAAAAATTAAATTTAAAATAAATTAAAATTACAATTAAAATTAAATTAATTCAAACCCTGAGTTTTTCCCAATCAGACAATGATATCACATTTGTATTTTGGTATTTTTTGGGAATTTTGATGGAATTTTTGAAAATGCAAATTAAAATGAAAACTAGAAGTAACTAAATGAAAATGAAAATGAAAATCAAATTGAAGAATAAATTAAAAATTAAATTAAAAAGCAATTAAAATTAAATTAAAATTAAATTTAAATTAAATTAAAATTAAATCTAAAAGCAATGAAAATTAAATTAGAATGAAATTAAAAAGAAATTTAAAATAAATTAGAATTAAGTTAAAAATAAATTAAATATAAATTAAAAATAAATTAGAATTAAATTAAAAATAAATTAAATATAAACTAAAAATAAATAAAAATGAAATAAAAAATAAATTAAAATTAAAATTAAAAATAATTTTGAAATAAATAAAAATAAAACCAAATTAAATTAAATTAAAAATAAATTAAAATTAAAATTAAATTAATGAAAAAACCGAGTTATTTCCCATTAAAAAATCAGACAACGATGTCACATTTGTATTTTGGGATTTTTTGGGAATTCTGCTGGGATTTTCCTCACCTGCCCCACCAGTTTGGGATTTCTGGGATCAGAAATGTCATATTGTCTGACATCCCCATGGATCCAGTTGGAGAAATACAGGAATTTGTCATCCAGGGAAATCAGGATATCCGTGATCAGACCTGGAAAAATTCCAGAAAAATATAAAATCAAATCAGGGAATTGCAGCCCAAAATTCCTGAAATTCTTTTACAGCAGAAATTCACCAAAATTTCTCCACTTTCCCTAAAATTTCCCACACTCAGCAGAAATTCCCACTGTCAAAAATGGAATTTTTTAGGCAATTTCTGCTGTTAAAAACTTTACAGCAGAAATTTCCCAAAATTTTCCATTTTCCCTAAAATTTCCCTAAAATTTTCCACACTCAGCAGAAATTCTCACTGTCAAAAATGGATTTTTTTGGGGAATTTGTCCTGCAAAAAAAATTTACAGCAGAAATTCCTCAAAATTTCTCCATTTTCCCTAAAATTTCCCTAAAATTTTCCACACTTAGCAGAAATTCCCTTGATTTTCCCAATGTCAAAAATTGATTTTTTTAAAGCGAATTTCTCCTGCAAAAAAAAATTTACAGCAGAAATTCCCTAAAATTTTCCATTTTCCCTAAAATTTCCCACACTCAGCAGAAATTCCCACTGTCAAAAATGGAATTTTTTAGGCAATTTCTCCTGCAAAAAAATTTACAGCAGAAATTCCTCAAAATTTTCTCTTTTCCCTAAAATTTCCATAAAATTTTCCACACTCAGCAGAAATTCCCTTGATTTTCCCAATGTCAAAAATTGATTTTTTTCAGGGAATTTCTCCTGCAAAAAAAAAATTACAGCAGAAATTGCTCAAAATTTTCCATTTTCCCTATAATTTTCCACACTCAGCAGAAATTCCCACTGTCAAAAATGGAATTTTTTAGGCAATTTCTCCTGCAAAAAAAATTTACAGCAGAAATTCCTCAAAATTTCTCTTTTCCCTAAAATTTCCATAAAATTTTCCACACTCAGCAGAAATTCCCAATGTCAAAAATGGATTTTTTTTTGGGAATTTCTCCTGCAAAAAAATTTACAGCAGAAATTTCCCCAAATTTTTCCATTTTCCCTAAAATTTTCCACACTCAGCAGAATTTCCCTCAATTTTCCCAATATCAAAATTGGAGGTTTTTTAGGGAATTTTTCCATTTTTCCTAAATTTTTCCACACTTAGCAGAAATTCCCTTGATTTTCCCAATGTCAAAAATTGATTTTTTTTAGGGAATTTCTCCTGCAAAAAAAAATTTACAGCAGAAATTCCCCAAAATTTCTCCACTTTCCCTAAATTTTTTCCACTTTCCCTAAATTTTTTCCACTTTCCCTAAATTTTTTCCACTTTTCCTAAATTTTTCCACACACAGCAGAAATTCCCCCAAATTTTTCCTTTTAGGGAATTCTTTTTTAATTTATTTTTTGGTGGATTTATTTTTAGGGATTTAATTTTTAGGGATTTTTTCCTTTTTAGGGACTTAATTTTTAGTGGATTTATTTTTTAGTGGATTTATTATTTAGGGATTTCTTTTTAGGAATTTCTTTTTTAGGGAATTTTTAGGGATTTTTTAGGGATTTCTTTCCCCTAAATTTTTCCACAAACACCACAAATTCCCTCATTTTTCCCATCACCAAAATTCCAATTTTTTAAGGAATTTCCACTGCAAAAAAAATTATTTTTTAGGGAATTTATTTTTTATTTTTAGGGATTTTTGATTTTATTTTTAGGGATTTATTTTTAGGGATTTCTTCCCCTAAATTTTCCCACAAACACCACAAATTCCCTCATTTTCCCATCACCAAAAATCAAATTTTTTAAGGAATTTCCACTGCATAAAATTTGAATTTTTAATAATTTCCACTTTCATTTAATCCTCAAATTTAAGGATAAAATTCATCCAAAATCTGCTCTGGATTTTGGAGAAAAATTCCCAATTTTTTTCCCCGAAATACTCTAAAATTTTTCCTTTTTAGGGATTTTTTTTTTTCAGGATTTATTTTTTAGGGATTTATTTTTAGGAATTTATTGTTTAGGGATTTATTTTTAGAGATTTTTTTTTAGGGATTTATTTTGTTTTTAGAGATTTATTTTTTAGGGATTTCTATTCCAGTGATTCCTTTTTTAGGGATTTGTTTTTAGGGATTTTTAGGGATTTCTTTCCCCTAAATTTTCCCACAAACACCACAAATTCCCTCATTTTCCCATCACCAAAATTCCAATTTTTTAAGGAATTTCCACTGCAAAAAAAATTATTTTTAGGGAATTTATTTTTTATTTTTAGGGATTTTTTAGTTTTATTTTTAGGAATTTTTTTAAGGGATTTTTGGGTTTTTTAGGTATTTCTTTTTAGGGATTTATTTTTAGGGATTTTTTTGGGATTTCTTTCCCATTTTTTCCAGGAATTTTCACTCACCTGGCATTTCTGGGAGAATCCAACCTTCGACTTTCTTGTTGGGAACTTTAATCACTTTTTCTGCTTCCCATTTTCCATCCTGGGGGAGGAAAAACTTGGAATTCTCATCCCAAAAATTCCCAGAAATCCCAAATTTTGTGAATCTGGGAATATTTCCTGAGTTTAGCTTTCCTGGGATTTGGGGGAAAGGAGGAGAAAATTCCAGGAAATCCCAGAAAAATTTTAAAAAATTAAATTAAAAAATTTAAATTTTAAATTTTAGTATTTAATTTTAAAAATTTTAATTTTAATTTTTTAAATTAAAAAAATTAAATATGTAAATTTTAAAAAATTTTTTGAAAAGGTTTTTTTCAACCCAAAAACGTTCCAGGATTTTAGGGATTTTTGGGATTTTTTCCAACCCAAACCATTCCAGGATTTCAGGGATTTTTTTTTGGTTTTTCCATCCCAAACCATTCCAGGATTTTGAGGATTTTTGGGATTTTTTTTCCAACTCAAATAATTCCAGAATTTTTGTGGATTTTTTGGTTTTTGCATCCCAAACCATTCCAGAATTTTGAGGATTTTTGGGATTTTTTCCAACTCAAATAATTCCAGAATTTTTGAGGATTATTTTGGTTTTTCCATCCCAAACCATTCCAGTATTTTGAGGATTTTTGGGATTTTTTCCAACTCAAATAATTCCAGAATTTTTGGGGATTTTTGGTTTTTTTTTCCATCCCAAACCATTCCAGGATTTCAAGGATTTTTAGGATTTTTTTCCATTCCAGAACTTTAAGGATTTTTGGGATATTTTCTATCCCAAACCATTCCAGGATTTTGAGGATTTTTGGGATTTTTTTTTTCCAACTCAAATAATTCCAGAATTTTTGTGGATTTTTTGGAATTTTTTCAATCCCAAACCATTACAGGACTTTAGGGATTTTTTTGTTTTTTTAATCCCAAACCATTCCAGCATTTTTTTTGGAATTTTTTTTTATTTTTAAGGGTTTTTTTCCATCCCAAACCATTCCAGGACTTTCAGGATTTTGGGGTTTTTTTCCATTCCACAATTTTAAGGAATTTTGGGATTTTTTCCATCCCAAACCATTCCAGAACTCCCCATTTTAATTTAACAACATTTTCAGGATAAATCCTTTTCCACCCAACGATCCCACAAATTTCCCATCCCTGGAAAAATCTCCAAAACCCTCTGGAGAAGCACCAAAAAAATCCCCAAAAAACCAAAAAAACCCCCAAAAAACCCTAAAAAACCCCCCCCCCCCCCAAAAACCCCAAAATCCCCCCAAAAAACCCTCAAAAACCCCTCAAAAAAACCCCAAAACCCCCCAAAAAACCTCCAAAAAACCCCAAAAAAACCCTCAAAAACCCCAAAAAAACCTCCAAAAAACCCCAAAAAACCCTAAAAAACCCCCCCCAAAAAACTCCAAAAAACCCCAAAAAAAACCCAAAAAAACCAAAAAACCCCAAAAACCCCCAAAAAACCCCAAAAAACCCCCAAAAAACCCCCAAAGTAACCCTCAAAAAATCCCAAAACCCCAAAAAAAAACCCCAAAAAACCCTAAAAAACCCTCAAAAAAACCCTAAAAAAACCCCTCCAAAAAACCCCAAAACCCCCCAAAAAACCTCAAAAAAAACCCCAAAAAAACCCCTCAAAAAACCCAAAAAAAACCTCAAAAAACCCCAAAAAACCCCCAAAAAACCCTAAAAAAACCCCCAAAAAAACTCCAAAAAACCCCAAAAA